>JAYJMB010049565.1:0-29613 GCA_036873735.1 Pouteria campechiana
AAAATGTGGAGATATTTGAGATTGTTTGAATGTAATCATGCCTGGATGGCATGGATTGTTATATATATATGATGGCTTACAATTATGGATGGATTTTGGGATGCCTGATGGATTTATGCTTTATTAATTACTTTCTTTTGCACCTACTTACTGAGTTTGCTCAGACTCACGCCTTCTTAATCTATGTTTTTAGCTGACAGGATAGGTAAATAATCCCAAATGTGGACTGGGACTGATAATCTAGATTGGAAGACATTTTGATTGTGTAATGGTAAGTGTGATTGAGTGTTGTATCATTTAAATGGGATTGGAATCCTTGTGATGTATAAGTGTGTTGTAAATTGATAAGATTCATATATAATGTATATTTTATATGCGTGAGCACGTCATTATGTAATCATATATGTGGATGTGTGTGGTATAATGAGAAGATATGTTCATTGTCATCATGATACAGCCACAGTTCTAGGAGGAACCTGTGGAGTAATATGGGTGTCGTGTGGATGAACAGAGGTCTATTGAAGTGTATAAATTCTTATTTTATAATTGTAATTGAACAACTATATTATAATATATGATAAATCTTTATACCCTAGGTGGACCGCCCCCTTTTTAGGGGAGACTCTGTTTGATCTTTTGTAAAAATTAGGTTAACTAGAAAATGGTATTGAAGCAACCCCACCCTAGAATTGGAAAAATCATGGTATGATCATGTGTATTTGCAATGTAAAATGGAGTAACAGCCCTGGGAGGGTGGGGCGTTACAATTAGCACCTCCCAGAGTTAGTCTATTATTTACAACAAACAAAGCACATACATAAAGGATCAACCAACAGACAAATCTTTTGGAGGAATTCAGGCAGACTAACAAGAGTTTGTCTATCAGCCAGTTCTATCTTCATCTGTGTCATTCAAAGTATGTCTGCTACTTGTAATAGACAAAATCACGCTGATGGAAGTTCAACTGACAGACAAACCTATAGAATTCATCCGTAACTTGGGATAGACAAATGTAGATAGAGAGAGGCCATGACTTGTCAGAGGAAAATTGATTTATATGACTATTATTTAAATGGCATTTGCACTCATGCCAACATTGTGCAGACTTATATCAGTCACCATTTTCGACAATAATTGGCGCTGCAAAATTTTCAAAAGTTGTGACAAGTCAAATGAGGAATACCTTTTTAACACAGCTCATCCTCCTCTCTTAACGGCACTGCAGCAATTCGAGATAAAACAGAAAGACCTTGACTTCAATGGTAGAAAATTCAAATGGTCTTATTCATTCAATGTTGCTCTTGTTTCTACATTCAATAGAACAGATCTTCTCCAGTGGTCAGAATTTATGAAGAAGCTATTTAAGGAGACAAGGTAGAATGATTAAAAGGTAGTGAAGGAAAATATTTCAAATGAGCTTAACCCTATGCAAATCCTTCCACCCATTTCCAATAGCTTAAGTCATTATCTATCTTTCATGAGCTTTAAACTGTTTAGCCTTACGACCATTGTCTTTACATTATGGGAAGATCTTTTCTATTACATAGAGCTGAAAGAGAGATCAAATCTTCTCCTATGCTTGAGAGAAACACTATGTAAAAGTGTATAAGTTTTTTGGTAAACTTGAAACCAAAGAGTTGTTGGTGAACTCTAGAAAACCAACAAGTTAGTTGGTGATCTTCAAAACCAGTGAGTTTGTGATGAGCTCGTGAAAACCACATTATATGAGTTGTTAGTGACCTCTAGAAAACCAACAAGTTTGCTGGTGATCTTTGAAACCAATGAGTTTCCTGATGAGCTCGTAAAACCTAGAGAGTACTGGGAACACTATGTATTTCAATTATATGGGATGTAGTGGAACCCAAGGCACAATGAGTGTGTGCTCTTGGAAGAGTGGACGTAGGGATGGGGTTCTGAACCACTATAAAAATCATCTTGTTTGTGTGCATGTGTTTGCTCATATGTTTTACTCTTCATGCATTTTATTGTTTTTATTGTCCACTTTACATCACACCACACACAAGTACGAAAAGAGGAAAATGGTTCAATAGGGGTTAAGCAATGAATTTTTATTTACCCAATTCACCCCTCCCCTCTTGGGCTAAGTCATCCTACACGAACCTACACTATCATATACATCACCAATTATCTAGTTTTCATGATCAGCATGTATGAATCTCAAATCTCTAAGTAGGGAATGGTTACCTTCACCATTTACCTCACTTGTGGATGATTCAACTTGTGTTTCTGCTCCATTCATGTTTGTTTCTGGTTGTGGAGTGGCTCTTTCTTGCTTTTGCAATCTTGTCTTCTCCATATATATTGTAAGATCACCTATCTTATCATCAAAATCACTAACTCTTTTGTGGGGTTAGTGCTTTCATCAAATCTCATATAGACAAACTCTTCAATAATCTTACTCATGTTGTAGACTCTAAATGCCTTACTAATAATGGAATAGCCAAGGAATATACCTTCATAAAATTTATTGTTAAATTTTCCAAGGTTCTCCTTTTTATTATTAAGAATGAAACATTTACATCCAAAGGTATGAAAATGTGAAATATTTGGCCCCTTGCTATAATATAGTTCAAATAGAGTTTTGTTGAGTATTAGCCTGACATAGATTCTATTTATTATATAGCAAACATTATTCATTACCTCGGCCTAGAAATATTATGGTAACTCATATTTACTCAACGTTGTCCTTGTAATCTCCTGAAATGATCTATTTTTCCTCTCTACTACTCCATTCTATTAAGGTATTCTTTGTGCAAAGAGTGTATGAAGAATACAATTGCTTTCATAGAAAGCAATGAACTTTTGGTTTTCAAACTCTCTACCATCATCACTTCTAATGGCTATGATATGAGAACTTTGTTCTTTTTGCATATGTTTGGTAGAGATCTCAAAGAATTAAAAAGCTTCATCTTTTGATGCAAGAAACATTATCCAGATATATCCTAAAAAGTCATCTAAAATGATATATGCCTAATATTTCTCTCCAAGACACCTAGTTCTTGATAGTCTTACAAGGTCCATGTGCAGCAATTAATGGGGTTTAGTTGTGTAAAATTTTTTTGAGGTATGAATAATTTCTTTACTTGCTTTCCTTTCAAGTAAGTATCATATAACTCACTTTTATCAAATTTTAGTTTTGGTAAGCTAACTATTACTTCTTTATTATATATCTTCTCTATCATATGTTTGTTGACATGTTTTAATCTTCTATGTCATAGGAAGGATTCATCATTGCTTACAACAAGACACTTGGCTTGGATATTACATAAATCAACCAAATACACATTTCCATGCCTTCTACCAAGTACTATAATGGAGCCTAGCTTATTTAAGACTGAACAACTTTGAGATTCAAACATAACTCTATAATCATTGTCATAGAACTGAATCACACTTAGTAAGTTATGTTTCAATCCTCTACAAGTAAAAAATTTGAAATTATAGTAGACTATGGTTCACCGACCTTACCAATCCCAACTACTCTACCTTCCCATTTTTCCCAAAGGTTACTATTCCAACACTTTTTGCTTTAAGTTCTATGAATAGCTCTCTTTCCCCTTGTCATGCGTCTTGAGCAATCACTATCAATGTACCATGTGCTGCTTCTTGTGGCTTGCAAGCACAAATGCATAGACAAATTCAAGCTTTAAATTTTAGTATCTATTTAGGAATAGGTCCAAGTGGGTTAGTGGCAAAAAACTTTGGTACCCACTACTTCTTGGGTCCTAATATTCTCTCATTTTAAACATGTGTTGCATTTATAATATACGCAATAGCTCTAGGAACCTAAATTTGATTCTGTTTAGGTTCTTGTTTTCTTCCAGAGTTTTGAAACTTTTTCTTTTGGTTCTTTCCACCCCTTTTCATTAGTTTCATCTTCATTAAGGTGGATGTCAAGGTTTTTCTTGAGGCATTATTTTCTACCTTGACATGCTCAGGTTCTAGTAAGGTGCTTTGGCTAACCTCGAGCTTTGAATTTTCTTCTTTCAATCTAGAGCATTAATTAGTCATTCTATTAAGCTTCCTTCTGGCCTCCTTGTGTTTAGGCTTTAGAGCCTTGAAGTCAGAATATAATTCCTCTAGAGGCTCTTCAAGGTTAGGAGTCTTAGGTTCAAAGTTTACCTCATCTTCATAGACGACCATGAAGTTGATGCTAGTGTAATGGTCTTCTTGATTGTTCCTTCTTAGAGTAGGCATGCTAATTTGTGCTTCAAGCTCTTCTTCAACTTTGCCTGAACTTTCATTAATCATGCTTTCAAGCATTTCTCATGCAGCCATCACCTTTTTCTTCTTCTCAAATCTTTTGTTGCTTTTGTTTTGGTTATTGTTGTTATTGTTGTTGTTGTTGTTGTTATTGTTGTTGTTGTTGTTGTTATTGTTGTTGTTGTTGTTTCTTTTATCAAAGTAGGAGTTGTATTTCTTTTTCTATTTTTCTCCTTGCTTCTTTTCTAGATCAGGGCAATCAAGCTGCATGTGCCACATCTTGCTACAGTTGAAGCAGATGGGAATCTGCTTCTTCTTATCCTTGTATTCGTGATTGGAATTGCTTCCAAATTTCTTCTTTCTTAGCATTGTTTTAAATCTCTAGGTTATCATGGCAATATCTTTATCTTCTTCTCCACTAGTTGATGCTTCTCCTTGAGAGTCTTCATCTTTAGATTCTTCTCTCAGTGCTAGGGCTCTTTTCCCTTTTGGTTCCTCTAGAACCTTCTGCCTCATCAATACCTCATAGGTCATGAGGGACCCCATGAGTTGTTCAATGATCATCTTATCCATTTCCTTTGCTTCTTGAATGGTGGTTAGCTTAGTCATCTAATGCCTAGGCAAATACCTCAAGATTTTCTTGACAAGCTTGGATTCTTTATACTTTTCACCAAGGCTTTTCAAACCATTGGTGATCTTTTGGAACCTGCCAAACATGTCAGAGATAGTTAATGAATCCTTCATAATGAAGGGCTCATACTCATGCACAAGGATATTAAACTTGGTCTTCTTGACTTGGTTGGTTCCTTCATATACTACTTGCAATCTATACCATATTTCTTTTATTGAGTCACATAAAGATATTTTCTCAAATTCTGAGGGGAATAAGGCACAGTAGAAGCCCTTTTTAACCTTTGCATCACATTCTAATACTTGTACGTCCTCGAAAATATACCTATCTTTAGTGTTGAGGATAATTTTACCATTCTTTATGGTAAGCCATAATAGGTAATCTATGGCTACAAGAAAATTCTACATTATCATCTTCCAACTGGGAAATTTTTTACCGTTTTAAGTTGTGTTTTTAACAATCCACATGAACTGCCTCATGAATCAGTTTTAGACCCTCTAAAGTTAAATTTCAAAGCCTTTAAAGGTCAAGAGCTTGTCAATTACCATTGTTGTATTAAATTCCAAAGCTTTTGAAACACACTTCAGACCTTCCAAAGGTTGTCTATCGAACTTTGAATTTCCTTTTGGTGACTGATAGTTCCAATATCTATATTTTGGCCTATGAAGCTTGAGTCTCTCATCTGAAGCAACTCTGAAGAAATTCCTTGCTTGTGAACTATAACACCTCACACCCCCACCCTATGCCTTTTGACCATCCTGTAGATTTTTCTCTACTGGGGTCTATGTGGGATGCTACCTTCTTATATTCTAGGAAAGGAATCTACCAGTCTACTAACAATCTGACAGAGTCTCCCTTGAAATGTTAAGGTCTAAGCTTGTGCAACTCAATTATCATTTAAAACTATAATTTCCATAACTTAAAGTAATGATATAAATCAATAAGACACCTCCTAAAATACACTCTTAGTTGCCCAAGACCGAAGTTGAATCATGATGGTAATAAACCCACTAAGCCAACATACAATAATCTACAAATACATTATTACACCATGCCAATACATTTCATTATACATCAATTGTATCCTTTAAATAAATTATACAAATTACCTAATGGAATTACAATCCCAATCAATCATACCACATGAAAATATCTTCAAATCATGTTCATCAGTTCCAACCCACTATTGGAATTCTTTTACCTGTCCTACCAGCTAAAAAATAAATACGAAGGCATGAATCCAGGCAACTAAGTAAATAGGTAGAAATAAAAAACCATAATAAACCATAATCAATTAGAATACATGTTCTAACCTAGAACATGAATTAAATATAACACTACAATATACTCAATCATTCAAATAAGATGTGCATATGGGTACCACTACAATCTCACTATATCGTATAATCATCATGAAATGTTTCATATTACATTATTATATACATTCACATCATCGTGCTAAGGAACTAACCTGGAATTCTTATTATCCCAACATAGCAATACAAAACACACTATCCATCACAACTTGAGATGGACATCAATATGCTAGAATAAGACTAATATTAACAAAACATGGGATATTTTCTATCTCAAACAATCACTTGTTCATATCATGAGCCAAATACCAATTATTTCAATTCAAAGGATACTATCTATCCCTAACTTGCAAGTATTCACAACACATAATACACATCAACCTTTAAAAAATATGGGATATCCACAATCCCCAAACAAAACATACATGCCCGAAAATAAAAAATGGGATATTCTACATCCCCATCCATCTATTTAGTAGAAAAAGGCTACTTGCCTCATCATGCTTTGATTTTCATAACTCATCAAGCTTCATAGCCTTGGCCTTCAATTGAACTACCTGGGTTCCCATCTTACCCCTTGGATCCTACATCCATAGCAATTAAATTTGCACATAGTTTTCCATTAGGACATTTCATCATGTATTTGTTGGGCATAGTTTAAACTTCCAACTTCTAAATTAATATAGTAATCTATTTGCATATGTAACATCATACAATTCATATATAATACTCTTAATATCAAACAAACTTAATTAACAATTAATTACATCCTAAAGTAAACTCACTCCTCATCCCATTTCCTTAGGGTCTTAGGTTTGTAGGGATACACTAAAACCCTTTGCACATAATTCTTTTTTTCCTTGGGCATTTTATCAAACATCTCTAATCTATAAGTTAAACCATTAAATTTTGGTGATAGGTTTTAAGTTTCATGTATACTCATCAATATACTATCAAATTCCAATATCTAAATGCATCCAATTCACTGGCATTCCAACAATCACACCTAAAATAGCTTCTCATTGAATCATTTCAACAAACATGAGCTAAACACTCTTTAAGTTATGATTTCTCAACAAGGTATCTAAAAGAATCTTCATTTCCTACAACATCCATATGGTATACAACATAATATACACTTAAGCAGCTTTAAAACAACTTAATTATGCTCTTAATTCAATCAATACATGGCTTACATAGCCCATATAGAAAAAATCCTTTTCAACCTCAACTAGGTCATAACCCAAAATTAATTTTTTTTCACTCCTAAACAACCCAAACAATTCCCAAAATATTATCAATTCATGTATTACTCATTTCCCCCATAGCAATTTCATTTAATTCGTGAAGTTTCCCATAATATCTATGATTCCCAAAAACCCTAGTTTACATAAAAACCAAATTCGATTGAGAGAAAGCAACTTACCATGATATTCATGCATGGCTTCCTTCCATGGATGAGATTCCAAGCCCAAATCTCTAAATAGCTCCCTCCAATGGCAAAAAATTGGATTTTCCTCCTTCATCTGCTGTAAAAATGATTGAAACTTGGATCTAAACTCGAGATCCAAGGATTCTCCACCCAAGCAAGAAAATTGTCAAGCTAAAATGACAAGCGATTGGACATAACGAGGCTAGGGTAGAGGGTTGGGCATGGAAGAAAGAAAACAGAATGGAAAATGGGAAGAAAAGGAATGGGTCAACCTTTAAAACATCAGATTTTTCTGCCGCTCTGGTGCACCAAAGAAACCATGCCATGACATCAACTCCCTGGATGGGAAATTTTACCAAAGAAACCATGCCATGACATCAACTCCCTGGATGGCAAAAAAATTTCCCTTGCTGAAGTAATGCTGCGGCCTCAAAGTTCCATGCCACAACATCAGAATTCCATGTCTCAACATCAAATTTCCATGTCACGACATCCACCTTGCTAGATACCCAATTTTCCCTTCCGCTGAAGGTGTGTCACGACACCACTTTCCTATGTCGCAGCATAGACTTGCTGCCCACTTTTTCCTCTATATTTTCTACACATTTTCACCACTTTAAACCTTGATTTCTCTCATATATTTAATCCCTCATTAATAATGACATATTAATATAATCATATCACATTAAAGTACATATTAATCTCCCTTAAATACTAAAGCTCACATCAATTTATCATCCTTAGACCAATAGCTTAACTCATACCAATTTTTTTCTCCCAAGTTCAGTTAATTCATATTAATTTTTGAATACAATTTGTATACCTGGCCCTCAAATCATCTTATAATGCTCAAATACATGTTTTGACAAAATGTTTTCTCATTTTCAACACCCTAGGTGTTACAGACCTCCCTCCTTACAAAAATTTTCATCTTGAAACTTTAAATATCCTTTGATTATCATCATTTTCCCAAGTTTACAAATCTATTCATATCTTGCAGATCCATATCCATACGATATACCATGCAAGTTTTGATTCCCTGATCATATGACTTGATCATTCAAGAATTGTTTACTTTGACTAATAATAACACGTACATGATGCACCATATAAGAAATTCATAGTACTAATACACTCCACTGAAAACTAGCATTATCACTAAATATCACTTTACCCATACCTGACTTTCAATTCTCAAGTCTTTCAATCAATTTTGTAGGAATTTACCAAAATAGTCAGAGTTCAACCTAGCTTTCAACATTTTCTATTACTCTTCAAATCTTGCAATGTAACATAGAATAATCACTAAGAACCTTGTCTCTTTACAATCATTATGGAAGTAAACTAGATCCATAAGAACTAAACCAGCTTTAATCACCAATACTATAACTTTACATAATCATGATATTCAAAATCAATTAGAATGAATATCCTGATAAGCCATTTCCCAATTTATCTTTTAGCATAATGATGGCATCAATTGGATGTCACCCAAATTGTTATAATATAACTCATATGGCTTATAATTTAATTTCATATGATTTTAGTTCATGTCCATACACAGCCTCAATAAATCCAAAGCATAACAATCCCAATAGGGTATGACCATAACAATGTTACATCAAAATAATAGTCATGATGCATACTATTTCACAATCCAAGCTATATAGCCTTAGTAACTACTATCAGGATGCCAATATTAGCAATAACAAAATAGCTAGCTAAGAGTCTATAGATACTATTCATGTCTAATTGACTCTACTCAAATTTGGATCATTCATCACTTTTAATTTAGTACATCTATATTCATAACTCCATTCTCAATCATTCATTGTATCTTGCCTGCTACCAACCAGTACCATGCTCGAGAGGCTACCAACTAAGTGGACTCAACCATTAACCAAGCGGGCATAGCTACAAACCAAGTAGACTCAACTTTCTTACAACTTTGGTGTGATCCGATTTATCCTTGAAACCTTGACTATGAAAGTTACATGATCCATGACAACATTATCAATATCATCTATGGTATCTAGCCATCACTATAACCCAAGGATTGCAAGTTCTCTATCCACACCTACTAAGTAATCAGAGGAGTCTCACACAATTGGCTAATCAGGCCTCTTCGCCATCATAGGCGACATCATCAAACAAAGCTCATTCATGGGCGGGATCCCAAATAATCAAGTAAGCCCTCCTAGCAGGTAGCCAAACCCAAATTAACAATTATCATATTCTCGCAAGCATCCATACCTCAAATACATATCAATCTTGTTTTAAGAGGCATCTAAATCAAAGCATGTACCTCAGCCATACGTCTAAGCCTCAATCAATTAGCCTGATATCCAAACCTCAACTAATTAACCAAATTTACAAACCTTAATCCAAGCATGCATTTAACCCTTAGTCCACGAAATAGTCCCAATCCAAGTATGCACCCATCAAATTGCGAAACTCAAATTCATACTAAATCATTAAACTCTAATACATAACTCTGCCAGGTACTCATCTCACGTGAGTCATGTAAGTAATTAATCTTTATATCTACCACTTCTCAACAATCAAAATGCATCAACCCAAGCAATTTAGGCTCCTTGCCACATTCAATGTCAATCATATGGGGAAATACATAAGTTCATCAATCACAATGTTGATCAAAACAACTCAATTCAATCATAATAAAATCCAAATATCAATTAACTCACAACTTCATTCCCAATCATAGAACACATAACAACTCTTTCAATCACATTAATAACACATTAAAAATCAAAATAATTCAATTCAACCATAGTGAAACCCAATGTCAATCAACACAATCATGGCACACATGCCAATTCATTCAAATCAACATGCTCAAAAGCAAAGTTATTCAATCACATATAAGCGTACCATCTTTCTACATCTCAACCAAAAATTCATTGAGGAACCCTCAAGTTCCAGACATACCACCCCTTACAGAACTCCTTTAGTTCTAAGTTAAATACATAGTTCAATGAAACATAAAAATAGGATCATCTCCTCAGATAAACATCTGAAAATCATATCACATCATGCCATATCGAGTCAAATCAAATGAATAAACCAAGTTCATACACTTATAATGAATCTAGTGATTCCATCACAACTCAAACAAACAAAAAGGACTAAAATCAGTTCTCAATATCTATTCATAAAACTTCATAATTTTACACTATAAAACAATAACATTCAAACATTCAAACAAGATGCATATAAGTATTACCCCAATTCACTATGCCACTCTGCTCGTAGCAGGTATATACCACTCCTAAGTCACCATTGTGCCAAGATAACACTATCACCTTCCTTCCATATCAATATCATTTATACCTTATCATAACCATTCACATGCCCTCTTGGTTCAATTCTCATGCCTTTGAAATACCTATCAACTAATATCCTTTCATGTTCCACAGCATGTCATTTCCTATTTCTTCCAATATCCATTGCCATTATGATGCTAGAACTTACATAGGACTTATCACATAGATAATTCAAAGGCTCTGATACCATTCTGTAATGCCCCGCACCCCCACCCTATGTGTTTTGACCATCCTGTAGATTTTCCTCTATTGGGGTCTATGCAGGATGCTATCTTCCTATATTCCAGGAAAGGAATCTACCAATCTGTTAACAATCTAGTAGAGTCTCCCTTCAAATGTTAAGGTCTAAGCCTATGCAATTCAATTATCATCTAAAACTATAATATCTGTAACTTAAATCAATGACAAAAATCATAAAACACACCTCCTAAAATACACTCACAGTTGCCCAAGACCAAAGTTGAATCATGATGGCAATAAACCCATTGTGCCAACATATAATTCATGTACAAATAAATTATTATGGCATGCCAATACATTTCATTATACATCAATTATATTCTTTAAATACATTATACAAATTACCTAATTGAATTGCAATCCCAATCGATCATACCATAAGAATATATCTTCAAATCTTGTTCATTAGTTCCAACCCAAAGTTGGAATTCTTTTACCTATCCTACCAACTAAAAATTAAAATAAAAAGGCATGAGTTCGGGCAACTCAGTAAGTAGGTAGAAATAGAAAACCATAATAAACCATAATCAATCAGAATACATTTTAACCTAGAACATGAATTAAATATAACACTACAATATACTCAATCATTCAAATAAGATGTTCATATGGGTACCACTACAATCTCACATATTGCATAATCATCATGGAATGTTTCAAATTTTATTATTATATACAGTCACATCATCATGCTAAGAAACTAACTTGAAATTCTTATTATCCCAACACAGCAATACAAAACATATTATCCATCACATTTTGAGATGGACATCCATACACTAGAATAAGACTAATATTCATAAAATATGGGATATTTTCTATCTCAAACAATCACATGTTCATATCATGAGCCAAATACCAATTATTTCAATTCAAAGGATACTTTCTATCCTTAACTTGCAAGTATTCACAACACATAATACACATCAACTTTTAGAAAATACGGGATATCCACAATCCCCAAACAAAACATATATGCTTGAAAATAAAAAATTGGATATTGTATATCCTCATCCATGTATTCAGTAGAGAAAGCCTACTTACCTCATCATGGTTCAATTTCATAACTCGTCAAGCTTCATAGCCTTAGCCTTCAATTGAACTGCCTGGGTTCCCATCATTATACCCTAGATCCTAAATCCATAGCAATTAAATTTACAAATAATTTTCCATTAGGACATTTCATCATGTATTTGTTGGGCATAGTTTAAACTTCCAACTTCTACACTAATATAGGAATCTATTTGCATGTTTAACATCATATAGTTCATATCTAATACTCTTAATATCAAACCAACTTAATTAAAAATTAATTACATCTTAAAGTAAACTCATTCCTCATCCCATTTCCTTAGGGTCTTAGGTTTGCAGGGTTACACTCAAACCCTTTACACATAATTCTCTTTTTCCTTGGGCATTTTATCACACATCTCTTATCTATAAGTTAAACCATTAAATTTTAGCAATAGGTTATAATTTCATGTATACTCATCAATATACTATAAAATTCCAATCTCTAAATGCATCTAATTTGCTGCCATTCCAACAATCACACCCAAAATAGCTTCTCATTGAAGCATTTCAATGAACATGTGCTAAACACTCTTTTAAATTATGATTTCTCAACAAGGTATCCCAAAGAATCTTCATTTCCTACAACATGCTTCTAGTATACAACATAATATACACTTAAACAAGTTTAAAATAATTTAATTAATCTCTTAATTCAATCAATACATGGCTTACATAGCCCATGTAGAAAACCATTTTCAACCCCATTTAGTTTACAACCCAAAATTAGATTTTTTTACTCCTAAACAACCCAAAAAATTCCCAAAATATTATCAATTAATGTATTACTCATTTCCCCCATAATAATTTCATCTAATTCATGAAGGTTCCCCCAATGTCTACTATTCCTGAAAAATCCTAGTTTACATAAAAAACCAAATTCGATTGAGAGAAGGTAACTTACCGTGATATTCACACACGGCTTCCTTCCATGGACAAGATTCCAATCCCAAATCTCCAAATAGCTCCCAATAATTGCAAAAAATTGGATTTTCCCCTTTCATCTACCATCAAAATGACCAAAACTTGGATCTAAACTCAAGATCCAGAGATTCTCCAGCCAAGCAAGGAAATTTCCAAGCTAAAATGACAAGGGATCCGACATAACGGGGCTAGGGTAGAGGTTAGGCTTGGAGGAAAGAAAACAGAATGGAAGGGTCAATCTTTATAAAGTCTGATTTTTTTGCTACTCCAGTGCACCACAAAACCCATGCTGCGACATTAAAATCCCATGTCATGGCATCAACTTGCTGGATGCCAAAAAAATTTGCCTTGTAGAACTGATGTCATGGCATCAAAGTTCCATGCTACAACATTAGAATTCCATGTTGCAGCCACCACCTTGCTAGATCCCCAATTTTCCCTTCCACCGAAGTTGTGTCGCAGCACCACTTTCCCATGTCATGGCATAGACCTGCACCCACTTTTCCCTCTATATTTTCTACACATTTTCACCACTTTAGACCTTGATTTCTCTCATGTATTTAATCCCTCATTAATAATGACATACTAATATAATCATATCATATTAAAGTATGATGGTCAAATTATAATTTCTCACAAGTGCATGAGTATATAGCAGTATAGTGTGCAAAGCAAGGGTTGATCCCACAAAAAACTGTCAAAATGATTCAATTATGTTTAGTTACTAAAACTAAGTTATTCTAAATCAATAAGATAAATTAAAGACTAAGTAATTAAAAGTGTAGTGTAATATAAGAGAAAATATTAACAGTGAGTAATGTAAAAGAGATTTCATGTTGTAAGAGTCTAGAGATTTGACTTCACCACTCAATGGTATTCATTGTTGTTGAGATGTTAGTATCAATTCAGCATCTTGGGTTCGTTCTATTCACTATATGATTATTACAATTAGGCATCTGGGTTTAAATCAAGTATTTTCTCTTATTCTAATTACCTATGGTGTGTAGTGTAATTGAGATTGAAAACTCATGAAAATCAAAAGAACTTTAATGAACCAAGTAGAATAATTTAGAATATGGCATGTACCTTAATAATCTGCTCATTCATTCAAAAAAACACAGTACATGGTTTAACATATGGCATCTACCTTAACCACATACTCAAAAATAATCAAGCTGATCCACATAATTGGTAATCAAAAAATTAAGTAAATTGATGATTATATTATAAATAATGAATGAAACAAGATGATATTAAATTAATAACCCAACAGTCTCTATTAACAATGAATATCAAGGAGGGCTACATCATTGTCCTAGAAAAAGGAATTTAGTTCATAAAGAAAATAGAGATAAAACTCTCTAACATATGCATGATTATAGAACTTGAAATCCTTCTCTTGCTCCCTAGCTTCTCTCCCTATACTAAATTGTGTTCTTACCTCCAAAACTCTATCCTTGACATACTTAAATAACCCAAGCAGTAGGGTTTTAGGAGCACTCCTCTATAAATTTCAATTCCTTTGAGCACAAAGATCCTATTCTAAGAATAACTTTGTATTTCCACAAGAAAAGATAGTTTTCATGCGTAAAAATAAGAGTTTCAAAATAAATAAAATTATTTTATAACTAGTTTCTAAAGATGCCTTCTAAAAATTGCAATAGCTTATGCATTCTAAACTTCAAAAACTTTTAGCAACTTATACAGATGAATTTGCTTCCATATATAACTCAAATAATTGCAAGTGCTGATCATTATGGGATCAATACATTTTTTATTTCTAAAATCATAGTTTTGACAGCATCATCATATTCAACATATCTGAAATTTTTATATTTTGCACTTCTATTTCATCCCAAAACTGTTTTTTACATTTTTCAAATATGCTTTGTCTATAAGTAGTCTATAGACAAAGTTTTGTCTCCCGTAAACAAAGTTATGCTTATAATAAACAAAGTTCTATCACTAACAAATGAAGTTCTATGATAGAAGATGAAGTTCTACTTACTATAGACAAAGTTCTTCTCTAGCAGATGAATCTCTACTTATGATAGACAAAGTTCTTTTGGAGATAGTTTTAGTATTTTGATCATAAATTTCTCATACAAACTTATAATTGGATGATTCATATTGCAATGGATAGATAATTTCAAGGAATATAACTTTTATGTTGGTCACTTTGTCTGAATCATCCATCTTATATGAGTTGTGGGCCCCCAAAGTGATGCCTTTTAACAGACAAAGTAGTAGACGAATGTGAAGCTCTAGAGATAGTTGTACTATTTTAGCCATAACTTTCTCATATAAACCCAGAATTATATTCTTGTTAATGTATTAAAAATATAAGAAGAAAGTATAAAACTTTTATGTTGAACACATTTTTCAAATCACCAATACCAAAAATTATTTTAAAGTGACGCCTTTTGTAATCTTCAGTTTCATTTTATATAATTTTATGTCTGCAATAAAACAAACTCTGTTAAGTGCAATATTTACTTAAATTTCAATATAAACCACTAAAAATATATTAAAATATTATCTTAAATATGTCAGTTTAGATATAAAAATATGATATATTATGAGCTTATCAAATACCCCAAACTTAGCCTTTGATCATCCTCGAGCAAAATAACACTCTGAACTCATGAATCAATTAGGAAAATATCTCTCAAATAATCATTAACATGCCAGACAAATCATACATGTGCACATATCTCAGAAATCACTCAAGATACTTGCCAAATAATCTTATGAGACTCATGCTTCATCAATCCTTTTATGAAGTGAAAATGTATGTGTGTCTGTAGTGTCAATCTCATGCTACATGCATAATTTTCAGTCAACAATGTGCAAACCAATGATTCTCATGATCTTCACAAACACCCCATAGCTTGATTTTTATAATCCCTCTCCACTAATGGAAAAAAATCTATTCGTTTGGATCAATAGGTCTTTGCTAAGCTTGTAATGAGGCCTTAGGTTTAGCTAACAAGAAAGGAAAAAAGAATTCACAAGTAAGATATCATATTTGAATTTTACATGACTATTCACTCTCTTGAGTTTTTGTTTGGAGTTCTATCTGTTTTAAGGGTTGTATTACCATCACACCCCCAAATCTATTTTCTTTTACATACATTAGGATATGATCCCCCCTACTATGGGTTATATTACTACTAGATCTCCAAACTTATTGTCTATTGAGTTCATGGAGATGTGATCCCCCCACTTGAAGGATAAATCCTCACTAATTTCTTTCCTTTTATCCCATCTTTCGTTTGACATTTATCTTTTTAATGACCTCCAAACTTATCTTCTTATGCACTTATATATCTCTCTATCATCATGTATAAATATGTCTCTTAATATGTCTAACATGGTTTTTCAAGCTAAAAGGGAGTGAATGATAAGGCTAAATAAACAAAAGTTAAATAGTGGTCTTTTATATGCTTTGCATATGCTATTCTTTCATTAAAGTTCAATGGGGACACTAGTGACAATGAATGTAATAGGTTAGCTTGAAAGGCTCAAACTGATGAAAGAATGCCGAAATCACTTCCAAGTAAACCTGTTATATAGGATTTTGCCTTGAGGGATAATCAAACAAGTTCTAGCATGCTCATGTCAACCAAAATATATCACTAAATTCATAACATCATCAAGTAATCAGCACATAGTTTGTACAATCATGATGTAATGTGCTCAATGAAATTTTCATAGTCATGAAAAAGGACTTATCACAAGAATCAATAAATCACATGGTAATATCTATCCTTCCTTCTAAATCATGTGCAATGGTAATAAAAAACTTAGCATATGTTATTGATCATTGAGAGAAAATGAATCCATCCTATTCAATTTTAGCATGTTAGCACAATTGCCCTTAGCTTTACTTGGCTAAGTCATTCGAATTTATAAAAAAAAAATCCAAACTACATTGACTGTAAATTTGAAAATGCAAATATGAAATCTACATGTAAATCTCCAAATACCCCCTAACTTAAACTAAACATTGTCCTCAATATGAAATAATGATAGAAGTTTAAGTTCATGGCTTTCCTAAATGAAGTGCATTCTCATCATCTCCTTTTAAAATTATTTTAACATCCTTTACAAATTTCTGGTAGTTATAACACTTGAAAATCATCTGCAATCCTTTGCTACTTCTACACTCATTCTAAAAATAGATTTCTTTCTTCTGCAATAGAAACATCAAACAACTCTTAAACCACTCTTAAAAAAAATTTGTTCTAATAGAGAAAACAAAATAGCTAACTAAATTGAATGCTAGAAAATAAAAAAAAGTTTAGAAACTTGGGTTGCTCCTAAGGAGTGCTTTATTTAATGTCTGTGCAAAGCAAATTCCTCCTTCATAGATTCTGAAATCCAATAATTTTATTCAACTGCATTGGCAAGTCATCCTTCACATATCTCTTTACTCGATGACTATTGACTTTGAACTTGTCCCCAGTCCTCAGGTTCTTTAACTCCACAACTCTATGTGAGAATACTTGTGTCACTAGGAATGGTCCAACCCACCTAGACTATAATTTTCCTAGAAACAAATGCAAATGTGAGTCATAAAGTAAAACTTCTATTCCATGTTCAATGCATTTTTTGCGAATGACTTGATCATGATATCTCTTTGTTCGGTCCTTATAAATCTTTACATTCTCATAAGCTTCATCTCTTAACTCCTCTAGTTCATTCAGTTGAAGCTTTCTTTCTTCACCTGCCTTCTGCAAATCAAAGTTTAGTTTCTTTATTGCCTAATATGCTTTGTGCTCTAACTTCACCTGTAGATGGCATGCTTTTCCAACATAAGTTTATTGGGGTCTTGAATGCAGTCCTATATGCCCAAAGTGCATCATTCAACTTCATTGCCCAATCTTTCCTTGAGGTATTCACTGTCCTCTCTAGAATTGCTTTGATCTATCTATTACTTACTTCAACTTATCTAGAAGTTTGTGGATAATAAGGTGTTGCAACTCGATGAGTGATGTTATACTTTTCAACACTGCTGCAAATACCTTCTTGCAAAAATGAGTTCCTCTATCTCTAATGATTGCTCTTGGAGTGCCAAACCTAGGAAAAATCCTATCTTTCAGAAATTTTAACACAACATTAGCATCATTGGTTTTAGTGGTCATTGCCTCAATCCACTTAGACACATAATCAAAAGCAAATAAAATATACATGTTCTCATTAGATGGCGGGAATGGGCCCATAAAATCAATGCTCCATACATCAAATAATTCAACCATAAGATTACCTGTGAATGGCATTTCATCTCTTTTACTAATGTTATCTGTTCTGTAGCACCTATCACACCTTGCATAAAAGGCATGAACATCCCTAAAAATAGTTAGCCAATAAAAACCAGATTGGAAAACTTTGAGACTAATCTTCTTCCCTCCAAAATGCCCTCAACAGTTGAATGTTTGATAATGTTTTAAAATGCTTTACTGTTCATCCTTAGGTATACAGAGTCTAATGATTTGGTCTTGACAAAGTTTGAATAGAATTGGATCATCCCCAAACAATGTTTTGTTACAGACAGCAATCTTCTCCTTCCCTGCAAATTTAGCATAAGATTAAAAACTCCCTCAACCAAATAATTAATAATATTAGCATAACAAGGTTCACTTCCCTTTACATAAAATAATTACTCATTAGGAAAAATCTCATTGATGGGATTGCTTTCTTTACCTTTCTTCTTCCTAAAATCAGTCCCTTCCATCAACCTAGACAGATGATCAGCTATAATATTTTTCATAGCCTTTCTTGTCCTTGATTGTCAAGTTAAATTTTTATAATAATAATATCCACCTGATCAACCTGGGCTTGGTATCTTTCTTAGTCAGCAAATATTTCAATACAACATGATCAGAATAGACAATTATCTTCAAACCAATTAGGTATGAACAAAACTTTTTCAATGCGAACACAATTGCGAGCAATTCTTTTTCAGTGGTGGAATAATTCAATTGTGCTTCATTCAAAGTTCTACTTGTATAATGAATCACATAAGACCATTTATCTATTCTTTGTCCTAAGACAACATTGACAGGAAAGTCAGATGCATCACACATAAGCTCAAACGGAATAGACCAATTAGGAACTGCTAAATTTGGAGCTGAAGTTAGTTTTTCTTTCCAGGTATTGAAAGCAACAAGGCACTCATCATCAAAATGGAAAGTCACAACTTTAGCTAGCAAGTTACATGGCAGTCTAAAAATTTTTGAAAAGTCTTTTATGAACCTTTTATAGAAACCTACATGACCTAGAAAACTCCTCACTCCCTTGACTGAAGTGGGAGGGGGTAATTTAGCAATCACATCAATCTTTACCTTGTCAACTTCAATGCCTCTACTTGAAATAATGTGTCCCAGCATAACTCCCTACTTAACTAAGAAATGATACTTCTCCCAACTTAATGTCAAATCCATTTTAACAAAACTTTTAAGCACCAATGTCAAGTTTTTAAGGCAATCATCGAATGAATCACCAAAGATAGAAAAATCATTCATGAAAACCTCTATAAACATTTCAACTATATCAAAAACAATAAACATCATATACCTCTAAAAAGTTGCAGGGGCATTGCACAAACCAAAAGACATCCTCCGATAAGCAAAAGTTCCAAACAGGCAAGTGAAGGTTGTCTTTTCTTGGTCTTCTGGAGCAATGGGAACCTGATTATAACCTGAAAACCATCAAAAAATAGTAGTAAGCATGACCTGCCAATCGTTCAAGCATCTGATCAATGAAAGGGAGAGGAAGGTGATTCTTTTTTGTGGTTGCATTGAGTTTTCTATAATCTATGCACATCCATCCTCTGGTAGTCATTCTTATTAGCACTAACTCATTATTATCATTCTTAACAACAGAAATACCAGATTTCTTTGGTACCACATGAACTAGACTTACCCATTTGCTGTTAGAAATTGGGTAAATAATACCTGTATCCAGCAACTTGATTACTTCTACTCTAATAGCATCCTATATGTGAGGGTTAAGTCTCCTTTGAGCCTCCCTGAAAGGATTTCAATCATTCTCCAACAGAATCTTATGCATGCACATAGTAGGGCTAATTCCTTTGATGTCAACTAAAGTCTAGCCTATAGCCTCCTTGTGCTCTCCCAATACATTCAACAACTTATTCTCTTCATCAATAGATAAGTCAGCCATAATTATAACTGGAAGAGTATCATTCATACTAAGAAATACATATTTTAAGTTCTATGGCAATTGCTTCAATTCCAGTTTTGGTAGTGTAACAATTGATGGTGCCAAATTGGAACTTGAATGTGTTAACATCTCCTTGGTGACTTCATCTTCTCTGACTTCTTTCGCAATATTCAAACCTTCTTTCAACTCTTTGATTTCTTTATCCTCCACAATGAATTCTTTAATTGTAAGCATAAGCGCCAATTTGTCTTCTGTTTCCTAGTGCACAAAATTAGATGATACAAGTGAGTCCAAATCATTGATTTGAAAATAACCACTAGGATTTGAAGATAATGAAAGAGAATTGTAAACAGAAAATTCCATAGTCTTATCCAAAATAGTCATTTTTACCTTCCCATTATGCACATCAATGATCATCCTAGCTATTGCCGGCACCTCTCTCTCTAGAGTCACTTGCCTCTCCATGTCAAGCACAACAAAATCTGCAGGAATAATAAGTTTGTCAATTTGCACCAATATATCTTCTATAATGCCTCTAGGATGTTTCACTAATATGTCTGCAAGTTGTAGAGACATTGTAGTAGATTTCAAATCTCCCAAACCAAGCTACAAGTAAATAGAATAAGGCATCAGATTTATCTTGCTCCAAAATCTAACATAGCTTTTCCTTATCCGTTCCTCTATCAGTGATTGTGATGTTAAAACTACTTGGATCCTTCAATTTTGGAGGTAGATTTGTCTAAAAAACTACACTAGCTGCTTATGAAACTATCACCTTTTCATTAGGCTTATACTTACGCCTTCTTGAGGTTAGTTCATTCAAAAACTTAGCATAAGTAGATATGTTCTTAATCATGTCAAGCAAAGGTAAATTAAAATTAACTTTGGAAATGATATCATAAATATCAGAAAATGATTTATCCAATTTGCTTTGCCTCAATCTTCCTAGAAAAGGCACTAGTGGATTATATGGTGGTGATGACTTGTAGTTGACTGAAGGGTCAACTATTGGAAACACAACCCTCCTTGAATGCACTTCCTCCTTTGCCTTTTTCTTCCTATTGTCTATTCCTACAAAAATATTAGATTCATCAAATTATTTACCAATTTTATTGTCAATTAACTTTCCACTTCTCAATGTTGTAACTACTTTTGCTTGCTCTGGGTGACTTGGAAACTTTCTAGGTGTATGACTCTACACAGCTTCTGCAATCTACCCCAATTGTGTTTCTTTCTTCTTTATTGATGTCTCTACATTCTGAAATCTTGATTTAGTTGCTTGGATAAAAGTCTGAATTATCTCCTCAAGAGTATGTTTCTTGGGTTGAAAAGACGTTCCGACTTGATTCTAATTGTGGCTATTGTTCCATAAAAAGTTTGGATGATTTCTCCAACCCGGATTGTAAGTATTTGAATAAGGATCATTATGTGGCCACTGGTTATAGAAATTCATTGTGTTTGCTTACTCTGAAACTCCTGCAAAATTTTCATTGGAAGGGTAAACATTCTGTAAGTGTCCTGGATTACCACAAATTGAACAAACCTTGGTAGGGACAGGTTGCTTCCAGTTCACTATCATGAAGCACATCGGTTTCATCTATTTTTCCATCTCTAACATTTGCATAGAAAGAACGGTGCTAGAGTTGATCTCATAAATTCCTCTAGACCTACCTCTTACACTCTTCTGTTGGGAGTTTGCTCGAAGCATCTCATATAGATCATACAACTCCTATAAGGTGTTTTCTCCCATTGCTCCACCTATAGCATTATCAACCATGGCTTGGCATGGTTGTATTAGTCCATCATATAAAATTGATTGAGCAATTCAAGAGAATATCTATGGTGAGGATATTAAATCATTAATGCCTTAAATCTCTCCCATGCTTCATAAAATGCTTCCCCGTCCATCTGAGAAAAAGCGGCAATCTTACTTCTTAATTTTGTAGTTTTATCATGGGAATAAAATTTGCCAATGAACTTGTTATATATTGCATCCCATGTAGTCAATGATCCAAAAGCCAACGTCATGAACCATGTTTTTGCTACATCCTTCAAGGTGTAAGGAAAACATCTCATGCGCAGCTGATCCTCAGTTAAACTTTGCAAGGGAAAAGTCTGAATAGTTGTGTAGAAATCATGCATGAATGTCAAAGGATCCTCTGCAGCTACACTATGAAAAGAAGGAAGCATGTTAAAGTATATATGCTTCAGCTCATAATTCCTAGCATTATCATTCAAAACAATGCATAAAGGTGAGATTCCAATCATTGGGCATGCAAACTCTTTCATAAGCTGTCGAGCTTGTTGAGCCACTCGGTTCTCCACATTGTCAACCATCTGAACGTCTTCTTCACTTATGCTATCTGTCTGTATTTCCACTTTATCAATGTGATCGTTCAAGGGTAATAGAACTAGATCCAGTTATTGTCTTCCTTACATTCATAGTTCTGCAAAAGAATTAAAGAAAGAATTTAAAAATCCTTAAGTGAAATAAATAACAATAATGAAAAAGAAAAATTTTAACTAACTTAATCAAATTCATTAAAGAATAGTTCCCCGAGAATGGCACCAAAAACTTGATAGTTAAATTATAATTCCTCGCAAGTGCACGAGTGTATAGCAATATAGTGTGCAAATCAAGGGTCAATCCCATAGAGAACTGTCAAACTGATTCAATTATATTTAGTTATTAAAACTAAGTTATTCTAAATCAACAAGATAAATTAAAGACTAAGTAATTAAAAGTGTAATGTAGGATAATAGAAAATATTGACAATGACTAATGTAAAAGAGATTTCAGGTTGTAAGAGTCTGGGGATCTAACATCACCACTCAATGGTATTCATTTTTGTTAAAATGTTGGTATCAATTCAGCATCTTGGGTTCGTTCTATCCACTGTATGATTATTACCATTAGGCATTTGGGTTTAAATCAAACATTTTCTCCCGTTCCAATTCCCTATGGCTTGTCATGTAATTAAGATTGAAAACTCATGAAGATCAAAAGAACTTTAATAAACTAAGTAGAATAGTTTAGCATATGGCGTGTACCTTAACTACATACTAAAAAATAATCAAGTTGATCCACATAATTAGTGATCAAACAACTAAATAAATTAGATGATTACATTATAAATAATGAATGAAACAAGATGATATTGAATTAATAACTCAATAATCATTGTTAACAATGAATATCAAGTAGGACTACATCATTGCCCCACAAAAAGAAATTTAGATCATAATGAAAACAGAAATAAAACTCTTTGAAATATGCATGATTACAAAACTCAAAATCCTACAATTGCTCCCTAGCTTCTCTCCCTATATTGAACTGTGTTCTTCCCTTCAAAACTCTATCCTTGGCATCCTTAAATAACCCAAGAAGTGGGTTTTAGTAGAACTCCTCCATGAATTTTTATTCTTTTGCATAAAAAGATCCTTTTCTAAGAATAACTCTGTCTTTCCACGAGAAAAGATAACTTCCATGCATAAAAATAAGAATTCCAAAATAGATAGAATTGTTGTACAACTGGTTTCCAAAGATACCTTCCTAAAATTGCAACAACTTATGCATTCTGAACTTCAGAAAATTTTAGCAACTTATACAGAGGAATTTGCTTCCAAAGATAACTCAAGTAATTGCAAGTATTGATCATTATAGGACCCCATTGCTAAAAATACATTGTTGATTTCTAAAATCATAGTTTGGACAACAACATCATATTCAACATATCTAAAATTTTCATGTTTCGTACTTCTATTTCATCCCAAAACTTTTTTCTACATTTTTCAAATCTGCTTTGTCTATAGGTAGTCTATAGACAAAGTTCTGTCTCCAGCAAATGAAGTTCTTCTTACAACAGACCAACTTCTATCACTAGTGGATGAAGTTCTATAACACAAGATGAAGTTCTAGTTAATACAAACAAATTTCTTCTCCATCAGACGAATCTCTACTTACAACAAATAAAGTTCTTCTAGAGACAATTTTAGTATTTTGATCATAACTTTCTCATACAAACTCATTTTTTTGCATTGGAAAAATAATTTTAGGGTCTACAATTTTCATGTCGATCACTTTTGTTTGAATCATCCATATTATATGAGTCATGGGGCCCCAAAGTGGCACCTTTTGATAGACAAAGTAGCAGATGAATGTGAAGCTCTAGAGATAGTTAAATTGTTTTAACCATAACTTTCTTATACAAACTTAGAATTATGTGATTCTTAATGCATTAGAAATATAAGAATAAAGGCTAAAACTTTCATGTTGAACACATTTTCTAAATCTTTCTCCATCAATCCCAGAAATTATTTTAAAGTGACACCTTTTGTAATCTTTAGTTTCATTTTACATAATTTTATGTCTGCAACAAAATAAACTCTGTTAAATGCAATATTCACTTAAATCTCAATATAAACCATAAAAAACACATTAAAATAGGATCTTAAACATGTGAATTTAGATATAAAAATATGATATATTATGAGCTTATCAATGTACATATTATTCTCCTTCAAATACTAAAGCTCATATCAATTTATCATCCCTAGACCAATAACTTAACTCATCCTAAAATTTTTCTCCCAAGTTCACTTAATTCATATCAATTTTTAAATACAATTTATATACTTATCCCTCAAATCATCTTATAATGCCCAAATACATGTTTTAATAAAACTTTTTCATTTTCAAAACCCTGGGTGTTACATGAACTAAGTTCAGATTAATTCTTCTGTACTCTGAAGCATAGTGATCCTCCTCATAACTTGCTCTGAAGTTGTTCAAAATTATATTTTGTGCTTTCAGACCCTCTGATGGCTTGTTTTCTGAACTTGGTCCTTTTGATTTCAAAAGTGTTTCAATTCATCTGAAATTCTTTTTTAAGTTTAAAACTACCTTTCTTAGAGCATTTACTAGCTTTTCTTCCTTCAAGATCTTAATTGCGATGGATTTAAACTTGATGTGATTTTGTACATGTTGTCCATCATTCTAAAATTACTTCCTTATTATGATTAATCTATTTTATTAACTTATTTTTACAACACTTGGGAATGTAATTTGTTAGTACCTTAACTTTTCACTCACATGTTTGGTCATCATCAAAACTTAGCTACTAGTTCAGATTCATCATCAAAATTAAGCTAAATATAAGGGTTAGACTTAACAATCAACATTTCCCTCCTTTCATATAGACTAGGACATTGACAATTTAAAATTAAATACTCTTATCCCTCTATTTGAGTCTAACCAAAACCCAATTAAGCCTTCCCAAACTAAATCAAGCATCTTTACCCACTCCTCCTCAACTGAAACCAACCCATCTCAAAACCAAACCACCAAAACTCCCTCTCCCATCAAACCTACCCTTGAAACCCAAACCACTAAACCTAAAATCCCCTCATCCACTCCACTTAAACCTACAAGCTAACCCTCTCAACCTAAGCCTCAATCCCCCTTCATCCTAAGACCACCCACACTGGAGTGGCTGACTCCCTCTTCTTGTTAGGAGATTATGCCCACTAAGTTTACCAAAATCCCTCATAAGAAACCAACTAAACAACCTAATCCACCTCCACCACAACCTGAAGCTATCCCACCTACTCACAACCCCAACTTCATTCCTAAGATCTCCAATCTAGTTAGGATGACTCATGCAAAATTTTAGGCTAAAATAAAAGCCAACTCACAAGCCATCCAAAAAGAACTTGGCCAAGATATTTCTCCCATCGATCTCCCACAGCTTGAACTAGAAAACCCAGACTACCTAGAAAAACTTATCCTCATTCCCAATGCTCCCTCATCTCAGCAACCTAAACCCAAAATAGCTCAACCCAAGCAGTCCTAACCTAAACCTAAGACCAAAATCTCACAACCAGCCAATGCCCAAGTGTAGCAACAAGCTTTTGAAAATCTTAGAAGTGGCAATCTAACTCTAGGATCCTACCTCCCCCTTCCATTTCCTAAATTAGCAGACAAATCCTACACTAGCAAAATTCAAATCATTCCTTCAACCTTATCCCAAACCTCTGCCCTAATCCAAGCCTAAGCCATTCCTAAAACACAAGTCTTAGACCCTTCTTTCTCGACTAAGTCAATTCAAAAATTTGGAAAAAAGATAGTTGTTTCAAGACTCCCTAGGACTCCCAAAACTAAAACTCCCTCCTCCAGACCAAAGCCACCCCAACTAACAACCACAACCTTCAACTTCAAAAGACATACCCAAACCTTTGACCCATATCCTATAACATATACAAAAAAACCTATGTAGAGTTCCATAGGATGGGTTAACCCAAGAGGGAAGGGGTGAATTGGGTAAATAAAAATTCATTGCTTAACGCTTGTTGAATCATTTCCCTCTTTTTGTGCTTGTGTGTGGTGTAAGATGAATAATAGAACAGTAAAGTGCAAAGAAATAAAACAAAAACACACAGACAAGATGATTCAAAACCCCATCTCTATATCCACTCTTCCAAGGGCACCAACTCATTGTGCCTTGTGTTCCACTGTACCCCGTACAATGGAATACATAAGTGTCCCCGACACTTCTTCTAGATTCTAGCTCTAGGGGGCATAAACAAGTATTTTTGACACTCTTCTAGTTTTACAAGCTCATCTGGAAACTCACCCATTTCAAAGATCACAGGAAAAATTGGTTATTTTCTCGAGCTCACTACCAACTCACTAGTTGCAAAGCTCACTAGCAAACTCAATGGTTTTCTAGAGATCACCAATAACTCATTACAATGTGGTTTATCGAGTTTATCACAAACTCTCTGGTTTTCAAATTAACCCAAAAACTATGACACATTTAAGCATAGGGGAAGATATAATCTCTCTTTTAGCTCTATTAATACATAAAGATCTTCCCAAAATGTAAATATAATAGCCATGATGATTAGCAAATTGAAGCTCATGAAAGATAAATAACAGTTTAACCTCTTGGCCATGGGTGAAAGGATTTGCACAAGATAAGGCTCATTTGAAATGGATTCCTTCACCACCTTTGAATCATCCCACTTCTTCTCCTTAAATAGCTTTTTTAAAATCTCAACCATTGGAGAAGATGGGATCCATTGAATGCAGAAACGAGAGCAGTATTGAATGAATAATACCGTTTGGGTTTTCTACCATTAAAGTCTAGGTCTTTTTGATTTGTCTGAACTTGCTGCATCACCATTCATATAGGATGATGAGCTATGTAAAAAAGTATTTCCCATTTGACTCATCACAACTTTGAAAGTCTTGCAGCGTGGCTTATTGCTGGAAATGGTGACTAGTATGAGTTTGCACAATGATGGCTTGAGTGCAAATGCCATTTGTAAGCTAGTCACATAAATTGAGTTTTTCTCTGACAAGTCACAGTCTCTCTCTATCTACATTTATCTGCCATAAGTTGCATATGAATTCTTCATATGATTGTCTGTTAGTTGAACTTCCATGAAAATGATTTTATCTATTGCAAGTAGTAGACAAACTTTGAATGGCACAAATAAAGTTGAACTAACTAATAGACAAACTCTCCTTTGTCTGTCTCATTTCCTCAAGGAGATTTGTCTAATGATAGATCCTTCATGTATGATTTTTGTTTATTGTAGATAACAGGCATCTCTAGATGGTGCTAAGAAAGATAGACTGATCAATTGACAAACATCTACAATCAGACGAAGTGGGATGTGCTCCCTTTATTCTTTGTCATCTATTGGAGGTGATAGACAAAGTCTGCTTAGTCTTGCACTAACATTCAAAGTATGGGTTTCTTATTTTGTTCCTCGTTATTTTTTGAAGGTGCCAAATGAAGCTATCTTTAACTTCCTTGAACAGACAAAGTGTGGCATTCATTTGAAGTAAGCGATAGATGAATTTTGTTCTACTTTATCTTAGATAGAATACTTTGCACGTCACATTTGTCTATTTTAGGTTGTAGACAATCGTGCATTTATCTATTGAAACCAATTTTGATCCAAGCATCACTTTATCTATTCAACTTTGTCTATCCTCACTATGCAACTTCTACTTTGTCTTCTGCTTTGTCTGATGTTTTGTCCGTCATGAGTAATAGATGAACTTTTGATCCGCAGACAAAGTGAAGTTCTTCAACTATTTTGCACACTTCAAGCAATAGAAGGGGTTTATTCGTACAACTTTCTTAGTTCTTTAATCTTGATTTGTCTGTCTTAGCCCAGCTGAAGCTGCACTCCCTTCTTTGTTCATATTACCTTTTGTTGGAAGACAAAAAAAAAAGGATGGGAGGAGTTCGTGCGCCGGACACATCGCGTCGACGGCAGCGGCAACGTCGTCAGCAGCAGAGGGGAAAAACCGTGGCCGTCTGCTACTCCCGTTAACCGTTGGCAGCGAGCGGAAGGAGTTCGTGCTCCGGCCACAGGTCCGGACACATCGCGTCGACGACAGCGGCGACGTCGTCAGCAGCAGAGAGGACAAAACCAGCACCATCTCCGTCTGGTTTGTCCGCCGACCCTGTCGGTCGATGGCAGCGAGCAAGAAAATCAGCGCGGCGCCAAAACCGTCCCGACGGCAGCAGGGGTGGAGTCGTCAGCGACGAAGAAGACGTCCGGACGCTCCGTCCCCCGTTTCCAGCGACCAGAGCTAGGAATCCTGTGCAGCAAACGGCTGCCGGAGAAGAAGACGTCGACCAGAACGTCGTGCGCGGACCGGATCGGCCGATGGATGGCCGGCCTATGACATTACTGTGGCGATTTGCGGCTGAAACGCTGGCCGTCCAGACATTTTTTGAGGGATTCCGGTGACGATCGAGGGTGGCAACACCCGCGCCGAAATCAGCAGACGACCACTGGTTTTTTCACCGACATGGATCACCCGAATAGGCGTTGAAACGCCGCCGGCAGGAGAGACGTCAGAGCGTCTTCGTCGTCTTCTCCGGTGCCGCTCCCCTGCTGAACTCGTTCGCTGACGACGGTGGGTTCCACCCACACGCAGCGACCGTCAGTGGCTGCCTACTGGCTCCGACGCAAAGACGGCAATGACGGCACACCCGATGGCGCGGCCGATGCACCTGCCTGCCGGCTTCGACGAAGATGACGAAGGTCGAACGGGCTTCCCGCACCTGCTGGCGCGACCGGTGCTCCTGTCCGCCGACTCCGACGCAAAGACGGCGACAACGGCACACCCGATGGCGCGGTCGACGCCCCCGCTTGACCGGCTCCGGCGAGCATCACGCGACTGCAGTGCGTCCGCTGACGTGGCGCGCGGCTGGGAGC
>JAYJMB010049576.1:0-29613 GCA_036873735.1 Pouteria campechiana
TGTTGATTTAATAAATAAATATAAAAAGTTAAAAAATAATAAATTTTAAAGTTTATAAAAACTAATTAGAATATTCAAAAATTTTAATAAATAAATAAAATTTAAACTCTACAAAAATTAAATTAAAAAAATACTAAATTGCCTTCATAGCTCTTAAGTTGAATATATAAAGTTCTATCTAAGATAACATAATTGAAATATTTAGATAAATTAAAATAAATAATTTTAACAAATGTTGATTTAATAAATAAATATAAAAAGTTAAAAAATAATAAATTTTAAAGTTTATAAAAACTAATTAGAATATTCATAACTTTAATAAATAAATAAAATTTAAACTCTACAAAAAATAAATTAAAATGTTTATAAGTCATATAAAAAAGGCTTTTACAATGATTACATGAAAAAAGAAGATAATAATGTTATTAAAATCAAACATATAGTTTAGTTTATAGTCTAATCAGCTCAACTACCTAGTTCAACAATATGAATTGATTTAATGCATTTTTTAAGATATATTTAAAAATAATATAATACAAGTATGAATAATTTAAACCATAGATATTAATCTATGTGCATAGATATTTTACTGTTAAATATATTCTTTAATTTACCCTTTTATTAAATTGATAATAATAAAGTTTTAAATATATCTAGTATTGAACCAAACTAAATTAGATCAGACTAATCAACTAATCAATTCCCAGTTTAACTAGTTGGATTGATCAATCCAATTTGATTGCAATAATGTGAAGTCTAAGCCTCCTAATCAGCGTGATTTTGATGATGAATGTAGTTAAGCAGTTGAGTTTTGATGATGAACAAACATATGAGTAAAGAGTTAAGGTACTAACTAATTACTTTCCAAGTGTTGCAGCGTTAATTTGCTAAGAAGAGTAATGTATTAAGACTTCATAAAAATTTAAATTAAAAAAATACTCAAATAGAAACATCTCAAATTTCAGAAATGTTTCTAAAAAAATTTCACATTTCAGAAGTATTCAGAAATGTTTCAAAAGCATTTCAGAAAATATGCATAAGCATAAAACCATTTTCAAAGCATCAGAAGTACCTCAGAGGTTACTTAGAACCTCGTTAGAAGCTAAGAAGCAACTAAGAACGTCATCAGAAGTAACTTCAGGATTAATTCTAACCTTTAAAAGTAATTCATAAATACTCAGAAGCATTCAAAGGCAAGGCATGAAATACTCAAAAGTACGTGAAGATAAGAAGCAATGCATAATGCTAAAACTATTTCAGAAATGCTAAGAAGCATTTCAAAAAATGTTCAAAAGCATTTTAGAGACAACATGTAATGCTAATAAGCATTTCAGAAAATGTTCAGAAGCCATTCAGAAATACTCAGGAGCATTTCATAGAAGAGTCAGAATTCCTTGAGAGACAAGATGTAAAGTTCAGAAGAGTTTAAAAGTACTCTGATGTACTTCAGAACACCTTTAGAGATAACTCAAAACCTCTTCAGAGACAAGGCGTAAGCCTTAGGATTAAATCCAAGGCAAACTCGCACTTCAAAGGTAGTTTAGAAGGTCTCTAGAATCACTTCAAAAGTAAAATAGCCCAAGAATAATGATGTTTTTGCACTCAGAAGTTCACTAGTAAGAACTTTTGAGAATGCTTAGAAGTGAGTTAGAACCAACGCAAAAGTAATACCGGATGATGTTTCTTCACTTAGAAGTTTGTCACTAAGAATTTCTGAATATTCTCAGAAATTACTCAGAACCATGTAGAAGCAATGTAGAAAACATTTCTGCAATCATATGTTCAACAAAAAAAAACTTCAAAAATAATTTTGCGATTGCTCAGAAGCATGCCCAAGTCTCCAAAAACACTTTACAAGTAGAATGCTCTACTTTAGGAATAGTTTCTATTATCAAAAGTTTGTTAAAAGAACTTTAGAAATGATTAATAATAGTGAAACTCATAAGTTCAAAAGACGTTTCTGAACTTAGAACCCTATCAGAAGCTCTTCAGAATCCCTTTTAAAGATAAGGCGTGAATTTAAAATCATTTCCAAAACATTTCACATATCTCCAAACAAAGTTCAGAAAAACTTCCAAGTTTCAAAATTGTAATAGAAGATCGATAATAGTAAAACTGAATGAACACAGAAGAAGTTTCTGTGCTTAGAAGACTCTTAGAAGTAATACAGAAGCTCTTCAGAAAAGCATCTTCAAGAAGCCCATATTTAAAATGTTCATCAGAAGCAGAATTCAATCACTAAGAAACTCTTTAGAAGTTTCTCAAAAGCAAGAACGTGACTGATGAATATGTCAAGAACAAGTACCAGCCTTCAGAAAGATCTACCGTATAGAAAGGCTGTCATTGCCGCTAGCTCAGAGTAATGTTTTATGCAGAGGCAAAATGCACACTTTAGAAAAACCTCAAAATTTATAAGAAGCAACTCAGAAGTTGCTTAAAGGAAACTCAGAAAATCTTCAAAGGCATTTTTAAAAAGCCCAGTCATAAGAAATTCATCAGAAATAAAGATTCAACCTTCAAAGGCTCTTTGGAAGCTTACCAAAAGCAAATATATGACCGTTAAGATTGTCAGCAACTGAAGCAATCAAAATTAGTCCTCAGAAGTTTTGAATATTTATCTTAGAACTTTTAAAGATGAACATAATAACAAAAGCTAAGCATAAGAAGAAGAAAATGACAAGAGTTCGAGTTTCTTTTTCAAATGGTTAGAAAGCAGCTTAAAATAACCATAAAAGCTAAAGCTTCTTCCATAGCTTATAAAAGATTTTTCAAATGGTAAAAAAGCTGATTAAAATAATTATTGCAATTAAGATGCTTTCCATACCTTATTAAAGGAAGATTCAAATGTTTGAAAAATAACAGATCTAAAAAGAGGAGAACATTCACTCAAGCAGTTTACAAAAGCTCTTAGATTTAACTCCATAAGATCAGCTCCATTGCGTCATATTCCAATAAACATTCAAAGTTATTCATTCAATAGACTTGGAGTCTAATTTTTATTGCTCTTAACTACTATATTCATTGTGTTTTTATTTTTAAACTTTGTACACTTTGCCTTTCAAGAAGCATTCATTATATACACTTTTATTTACTATTTTCTCATATAAGTTGTTGGTGAGCTTTAAAAACCAACTTACATAAGTTGTTTGTGAGCTTTCAAAACCATTATTGTAAGAGTTACTGGTGAGTTTTAGAAAAATCAACAATGTGAGTTTCTGGTTAGCTCGGGAAACCAATGTAAGAATTTTTGGTTAGCTCGAGAAACTAAGTGTGATTCCACATGGTATAGTGGAATTGAAGTTTGGTAAACTTTGGAGAGTGGAGTAGGTGCCAAGAGAGGGCCCGAACCACTATAGATCGTGTGTGCAACAATCTTATTTTCTTGCTTTCAATTGTTACTTTGTTCATGTCATTTTGATTAGTACACAAGCATGAAAAAGAGGGATTGATTACTCAGGGGTTAATAAAATAATTTCTAAACCCAATTCACCACCTTCTTGGGTACAACCACCTAATGGGACCAACAAATAACACTAGAACGCAAGGAAATTTAAGAGGTAGGTTATTTTTAGAATTACAAAATATTAAGGAGGATAATTTTAGAAAATAAAACTTTCATAAGTCGAAAAGTACCCCATGAGATGTTTGCAAGTTATGCATAAAGCCAAACTTATAAGTCTATTTTTATAAGCTTCCTTAAATGTTGCTTATTTTTGAATAAGCTAATTTTAAGTAAATAAGCTTTCAGCCTCCAAAATAAACCAAACCAAATAACCCTAAATGGAGAGGCAAATCCTTGAGAAGATATCAATTAATATAGGCAACTTATTTATAAGCTCTTGATCTATTTTATATCTTCGAGGATTTAAGCAATGCCATAATTTTCTTGAAGTTGTTCTACTCATTATGAAATCATGAACTTAAATTTCAATTAAATTTTGCATACTCATGTAGGAAAATTCATGGTTGCTTCTAACATGTCCCATATACACACACTAAACACCAATAAATTTTATAAATTTTTCACAAAAAATAAGAATATGTAACTAAACAAGAAAGTAGGTGTCAAGAGTGATATATTAAATTACCATCTAACTATTATAACTTCATAACTTGTTCATATTCCAAATCACATAACTATATCAAATTAAATATTTCTAAACATTTAGTAGCCAATATTGTGATTGTACTGTCTCTTAATGCATTTACCCTCTTGCTTATATTGAAAAGCTACAATTAGTGTAACTACAAAAGCTATGTAAAATGGGAATTGAGATGGCTAAAAATAATCTATCCCTATTGGATAGTTTATCTCTATATATAGAGTTATGTATAGATTTAGTGGTAATGTTCCATATATAATTCCTTAATTGTAAGAATGATATATTTTATATGGAAACATAAATAGATTATAAAGGATACAACATATATTATATAACAAATACTCTCCCCTATGATAGAAATTTTAAGGCACATACCATCTTGCTAATAAGTGAATGAAAAAGTCTCATATCCAAAGCTTTTGTAAATTGAGTAAGATAGTGTTGGAATAAAATAAGAAAGATCACACAACATACTAAGATAATGAATTTTATAGTGGTTTGGCCCTTAACCTGGTACCTACTCCACTTCTTTGAGTTAGCCTCTATTGCTAAGCTCAAGTTCCACTAACACTTATTGGTTTCAAGCTCACTAATAAACTTATACCAGTTAGTTTTCAAAGCTCACCAAATACTTATACACATTGGTTTTCAAAGCTCACCAATGACTTATACAAGATTTTTTCAAAGCTCACCAACAACTTATACAAACTTTAGTAAGTTTTCTTACTTGTTGTTCATTATAAGATGCAAGCCCCTTGCTTGCAAAGAAGAAAATAATAAATAAATGTGTACAAAATTGAATGCCTTTTGATAGGTAGAGTGCAGAAAGTGTAGTGATAAAAACACAATGAAAATGATAGTAAAGAACAACAAAGATTAAACTCCAAGTGTTGTTAAATGATTTGCTTTGAATGCTTGTTGGAATGTTGTGCAATGGAGCTAATCTCGTGGAATTAAATATGAGAGACTTTAGTAAATGCTTAAGTAAAATTTTTCTTATTTCTTAGCTCTTTTTTAGATCTACTTTCCCAGTCATTTGAATCTTCCTTTTATAAGTTGTGGAAGATATCGTAGCTGCAATGATAATTTTTGGTAGCTTTTCAATCATTTGAAAAGAAGATTTAAAGATTCTTTGTGCTTTTCGTCTTCTATCCATCTATAAAAGTTCTATGATAAGTATTCAGAACTTCTAAGCTTTATCTACCTATCAGTTACCGTTATGCACTTAATGCAGAATTTCTGAGGTTCTTTTATTGAACTTTTGAGCTAGTGACAATGACAAAATTTAGCATGATTGATCATTTCAGATTCTTCTGAAGGTTAATACTAGTATTTGACACTTTCATCATTCATGTTTTTGCTTCTAAGAAACTTTTGAAGTGTTTCTGAATGATTGAATTTCTATTTTTGATCATCTTTTTGAGTCTTGAATTTTTGAAGGTGCCTCTGAAGGGCTTCTAAGTTATTTCTGAACAACTTCTAAGGTTCTTTTATTGAACTTTTGAGCTAGTGACAATGACAAAATTTAGCATGATTGATCATTTCAGATTCTTCTGAAGGTTAATACTAGTATTTGACACTTTCATCATTCATGTTTTTGCTTCTAAGAAACTTTTGAAGTGTTTCTGAATGATTGAATTTCTATTTTTGATCATCTTTTTGAGTCTTGAATTTTTGAAGGTGCCTCTGAAGGGCTTCTAAGTTATTTCTGAACAACTTCTGAGGTTCTTCTGAAGTTTGCATTTTGCCTCCAAGGTGCTTCTTGAATCTTGGCTTTTAGAAGATGCCCTTGAACATCTTCTATAATACTTTTGAAAATCTTTTGAGCATAGATACTTCTTTTGTATTCATTTAGTATCACTGCTTTTGATCTTCTATTACAATTTTGAAACTTGGAAGCTTTTAAGAAGTTCAATTTGATGAGCTTCTGATTGACATTCTACATTGTTTCTAAGTCATTTTTGGGCATGTTCAGAGTTCTTACTAACGAACTTTTCATTGCAGAAACATATTCTGTATGGCTTCTATGTTATTTCTGAGCATACTTAGAAGTTCTTACTAACGAAATTTTGAGTGCAGAAATATCATTCTTCTTAGAAGGTTTTACTTCTAAAGTGTTTTTGGAGAGCTTTTGAACTACCTCTGAAGTACAAGACTACCTCGGAGTTAATTCTGAGATTGTACTTTGTCTCTAAAAGAAATTCTGACTTATCTCTATAGTGGTTCTGAAGTAGCTCTGAATACTTCTAAACTTCATGCCTTGTCTCACAAGGAATTCTAATTCATCTCTGAAATACTTTTAAGCATTTCTAAAAGCTTTTGAACTTCACTCCTTATCTTTGAATTACTTTTGAGATGTTCTGAATTGCTTCTTACCATTTTTGAAATACTTCTGAGCTTCACACCTTGTCTCTGAAGTGCTTCTGAGTATTTCTGAATTGGTTCTAATCATTTCTTTCTAAATACTTCTGAATGATTTTTACTTTAACATTCTTTTAAAATTATCTTCTTTCTATGAAGCCTTAATAATATATACTTTAAGCTTAATAATTACTCTCCTTAATTCATTTTAACAGATTAATGCTGCATCACTTGGAAAGTAAATATTTAGTAGATTAACTCTTCATTCATATGTTTGCTCATCATAAAAACTTAACTGCTTAATTACATTCATAATCAAAATTAAGCTAAGTAGAAGGATTAGTTTCAAAATTCTTCCACTTTTTATGATGATAAAACATTCGAGTGATGAACCTATTCTATTTGTTTATCCATGTCTCATAACTTATGCAAATTTTATGTGGATAAATATATTTTGATTTACAATAAAAAATATCATGTTGACAAAGTGGCAAGTGTAGAAATTTCTAATTTCAGGACCCCTTCTACCACATTTTAGAAGGACTAAAAGATCAAAGGGCTAAAAGATATCAAAACCTATCAAAAGTAGATGAACATTACAAAGGCATAACTTTGCATCAATTTTTGGCATTAATGGAGGAAGATTAGGAAAATATCTTCCATATAAAAGTTGTATCCTTTGTTATTATATTTTCAACACATCAAACATGACTCCAAATATGGATGAGAAAGTTATGGCTAAAACATTGTAACTGTCTCCAGAGCTTCACATGTGTTGAAACAAAATGGAAGACATCACTTTGAGGCCATATGACTCATAGATTGATGCTGATTTAGAAAAAGTGATCAACATAATATTTGTATCCCTTGAAAATATCTATCCAAAAAAGTAAGAATCATATAATTTAGAGTTAGAAGAGAAATTTATGATCAAAATATTAAAACTGCTCTAGAAGTTTATCTAAAATTAACTTCAAACAAAGCAAAATGAAGGTGGACTTCGTCCAAAAAAAGTGTCTAGGGCCCAACCACTTGGCCCAACCACTTGCGAGTGGATAACTAGGTTGATGTGGGAGTTTTGCAGAAATCTGGCTGCAGTTGCTTGGCACAGCCGCCTGCCACCACCGCCTATCAACTTTAAATTTCAAAAATCTAAACATTACAGGCCTTGTAAATGCAACCCATTTTCTCTAATGGTCAATTTTTGAAGATTTATTTAAGGAGAAGCTTAGGGATGTTTCAAGGGTTGAAGAAGCAAGGGTATTGAGCTTAACACCTTCCATAAATCTTTGCATCCCTAGGCCAAGAGCTTCAATATTTAAATATCATTCAAGAGCTTCATCTTTCTATATCCATTCAAGGCCTACTTCTTCAAATACATCAAAGGAAGATCTTTTTTATTACAAGGAAATTATTCAAGGATTAAGTCTTCCCTAGAGATTATCAAGAAATAAGGAGCTTGAGGGTTCTAAGTGATAAAGGTGAATCGAATAACAAGAAACTCATTCAAGTCTGCCAAGTGTATCCACTCCAAGGTGCTGCCAATATCAAAGAGCTTCAATCCTATATCAACACTAAATCAAGGGAGTTCAAATCCACTTTATTGTGCTTATTACTTTATCATTTATATTTATGCTTTAATAGTGTGTACTCATCTGCCTAGATAGAGACATTTTCTTGTACATATAATACTTGTAAATGTAGAGTTTCTGGTGAAGTTGAGAAAATAGGTTGTTGAGTTGGTGGTGAGCTTGGCAAAACTATTAAGTTTGCTAGTAATCTTTGAAATTAGTGATTTTTTGGTGAGCTCACAAAAACCAGAGTATAATTTTGCTGGTGAGCTTGGGAAAACTATTAAGTTTGTTGGTGATATTTAAAATTAGTAAGTTTTTGGTAAGCTAAAGAAAGCTAGATTACAATCCATTACATGAGTTATAGTGGAACCCAAGACACAAAAAAAGTGTGCTCTTGGAAAAGTGGAGTACGGAAGTTGCCCAAACCACTATAAAAAATTATTTTATTTGTGTATGCTTGATTGCTTTACTTTCCTTGCACTTTACTGCTTTACTATTTATTTTATATTTTTTAGTACACAAGCAAGAAAATAATGAAATTGATTTTATAGGGGTTAAGCAAGAAATTTTTTCTAAACTAAATCCAACCCTCCCCTATTGGGTTAAGTCATCTTACAGGACCCAACAATTGGTATCAAAGTGGGCTACATAAATAATTATAGTGATCTGTTTGGCTTACCCAATAATTTCATACTCTATGTTTGTCAAAGGATATTCCACTTCTCAACTTTCATATTATGATGGATCCAATTATATACAATGGAAGAAAAGATTAGAAATACATCTTATGACTAATAACCTTCAACTATAGAAAATTATTCTTATTGGCATAAGTGAGGATGAAGAGAGAGCTAGGGAAGAGGATATTAAGGCCAAGAATGCCCTGATGCATACACTCTACCCTACCATATGCAAGAATGTCTTAGTTTGGAAAAATATGAAGGAAATATTGGACAAGCTGAAGATAATTTCTATACTAATTTGCACTCAAATGCTACTAATCTTTTTATTAAGAATGACTTGAGTGTAGGAAATAAACAAGAAGAAGTGAAGAAAGATGCTCAATCCGTGGAAGCAAAAGAATTACAGATCAAGGAACTATCATAGATTGAGGGGGAGCAATCTCAAAAAGAGATTGAAATTCAAGAGGAAATTGTTGAGCCTCAAACTCAAATTGAAGAACAAAAAGATGAAGCAATTGAGGAATCCCCACAAGTTAAAGAGAAGCAAACTATGGAAGAAAGAAGCATAGAGAAAGATGATGATGAAAAGAAGATTTGTCAAGCTACATCAGATGACAAATGGCTTCTTAACACTAGATGAAGAAGAAAATATTCGGATCGAAAGTCAAGAGGTGTCATGCCCTGCCTTCCAAGGCGTGACTTATCATTTTACACTGTATTTTCACCTCAACTTGCCCACTTTTAGAGTGGGGTGCGCGAGTCCCATTGTGGAACTTGACTAATTTTTGTGAAAAAAATGAACAGAATATCCCCTAAATTATTAGGGTTTAACCTGTACAATATTGATCAAATAAAGCAAAATAATAACATAAACTCTAAAACACACACTCCACTTCCCACAGCCCAAGATCTGGGTTGAGTCATGATGACAATATACTCACTAAACTATATGTAATTCATCTACAAAATTAATATGACATGTCATTCTATCTATTATACATCAATTGAAATCTATTAAATATAATCGGTGAACTACAAATACATATTGAAATTTATATTTACAATTCATAATATCACAATGAATGAGTCTTAAATCTTGGTCACCAGTTCCAACTCATAGTTGAAATTCTTTGCCTAACCTGTCAACTAAAAATATGAGAAAGAAAGCGTGAGTCTAGGAAAAACTCAGTAAGTAGGCATATAATAAAAAATAATCATGAATAATCCATATATAACATATTCAAATCCAAAATATGTCTAATCTATGCTTGACATTACCATGTATCCAACATTCAATTTACATCATATGTAATTATATTATTCACCATCATAGCATCTGCTACAACATTCACTTCTAACTATATTAGGGAATATTCTATCCCCAACAAATCATGCATATTCCATTATAAACTAAACAACAATTAATTCAATCCAAGGGGATATCCACTACCCCTAACCAAACCAAATATCATTATTCTCAATCAAAAAATGGGACACTATTATCCCCAAATCAAAACACACAAGCCCAGACACAATCAAATGGGATTTTCATCCCCAATCATACAATATAGCAAATCAAAGGAGGGGCGCCTACTTACCTCAGGTTCTTAGCTCCCAACTGTTCCTCCAACTCTATGCCTTTTCATCCTTCTCAGATCATCTTGTACAGGGTAACAATCCTACTCATTTACAACCATAACTCAAACTGATTTATTATTACTTGTATCTACTTTCCAAATGCATAATTGCATTCTTATCAGTATACCATAGAAATCAATGTAGTCAACATATTTTTACTATTTATAACATGCCATTTAAAGTTTAAGTCATCAACTCGCCTAATTTTTCACTTAAACACTTTATAGTCAAAATTCATTTTAACCCAATTTGGGTCTTTCTCCAAAAATCGAAGTTTTCATTCCCAAACAACCCAAACAAAACTCAAAATAATTTAATTCATGCCTTAATTATTTTTCTCCATAATTATCACTTATAAACTAACAATTTGGGGAAAATCACTGTTCACAGATTGGTTAGAAACCCTAGTAAGCCAAATCCATGAATTATTATGCCCAAATCACTATAATCGACCCATAAAATCATTTCCCCCATAATTTCCATACCAAATTCATCATTTTCTCCCCAAAATTCCATAACTCCAAAACCCTAGTTCAATATGAGACATGATTTCTAATGGGGAAAATGACTTACCATGCAATTCGAAGATGGTCTTCTCCTATGAAAAAGATCTAAGCTCAAAGCTCCCATTAGTTTACTCCACTTGCAAGAATTCAAATATTCTTTCATTTCCACATTCAAATTCCAAAAACTCATTTCCCTTAGCATGCTTGGATGATAATCACTCAAAATCCAATTATCTTCATGTCCAAATGACAAGAACTTGGATCAAACAAGGCTAAGGCATAAAGTTTGGGACATGAGAGAGGAGATGGGATGGATACAAATGAAAATGAAATGGGCTAAGTCTTTAAAAAGTTGTATTTTTCAGTGCTCCGATGCACCAACGAACCCTTGCCGCAGCAGAGAAAAGCCTTACCGTGGTAAGGTCTTGCTGGACAGCCAAAACATGCAATTTTTGGAGCCTTGTTATAGCTAAAAAATTGCCTTTCCATGGCAAAGTCCTGCTAGATGCCAAAAAATATGTTTTCTGTAGGCTTACTGCGACAGAGAAAAGCCTTACCGCGGCAAGCTCTTTTTGTCCAACATAGTGATAGTATTTTGAGCATAACATTTGCATACGATGTCCAAATGATATAATTTTTAAGGTATTGGAAAGATAACATAAAGGGATATAAGTATTATGTTAACAACCTTTTCCAACATATCCCCCAAATATGTCAAAAATTTCAATAAAGTTGATCCATCTCATTCATCTCGTTATTTTTCTATCATTTGGAATAGTTTTGATGTATTAGTCATAACTTCCTCATACAACATCAGAATTGAGTGATTTTTCTTCCATTGGTTAAACAATTTCATGACTAAAACTTTCATATTGAACACTTTTTCAAAATACTCCATTATCTATGCCAAAAATTAATTACAATGAACCCTTTTTCAAATTCAATATTTACACTTATGAAAAATCACCATAGCCCCCTTTTTACATAAAAAATTTCAAATCTCCAAATAATCACTTCCCACACATTACATACATGAATTAAGATTTGTTCATACCATTCACTATCTCATTTGAGGTCAATTATCAAAAATCAGTTATTCAGTTGTTTTACCGACCTTTTTTATCATAAATAACTCCATAAGCTATTTTCATTCCACAACGCATCCAAAACTCAAATTAATGTTTCACACACGTTACAATACATATAATAACTAACCTACACATTGATCATAGATATGCTTTTTCCCAAATTCACCATTTTAGTTCTTTTTTAACCGAATTGTCTCTGAATTTTCTACTATAAATGATCCCACATTCCAATTCCATTCCAAATTAAACCCAAGCCTTAAACCAAGATTCTCCACACATCACAATACCTATGGTAATCATATTAGGTCATTCATATAGATCATAATCATGCCTTTACTCAAGTTTACTTATTGAGTTCTTTTCACATAACCTCAACTTAATAGTTCAAAATTCTAAAATTATCTCAAAATTTTGATTCAATATCTCATACACATCACATTATACATAATAATCATACTACATTGGTCATTCAAGTCATATACATGACTTTACTCAAAATCACCAATTAAGTTCTTTTTCACTCAAAACTACTAATGAAGTCATTCTCTTTGTTCAATTCAGTTTTCCATAACAAATTTCTTTATAAAAGACCATGTATCACCTCAATTCCTCATTATGCTGAAATCTGAAAAATTTTCCCCAAATTTCCACACCACAAGTGTTACAAGAGGCAAGGTAAGTATGCACACTTTACTGATCAGATTTTAGAAAGGCATGCATCTAAATATAAGAGATAGAAAATCAATGAAAAATATGTATGACCAGTCTATATTTAACAACCTTGCATTGATAAATTCTTTAGTGATCAAATCCAATATTGAATATTAAGATATAATTCTTAGATGATTTTTTCAATTGATGAGATGCATAAGTTATGGTATGAATAGATATGCAAAACACTTATAAGCGTACAAAAGGCTTATGGATTTCAATAGACAACTGAATGAGTGTGGTTAGAATGAGCATCGAAATTGATATTCATTGTATTGATGACCATTAAGATTTCCTCACTTTATTCAAGTTTAATAATGAAATACCTTACAAGTAATAATAATAATGCTTCATGCAAATCTGATTTTAGTTTGATTATATAAATATCTTTATCCAAAAATGTCAGATTAAACATTGTATTTAAACATTATTGATGATCTAAAGCATGAATTGAATGAAATTAGTATTGCTGAAGATAATTTTGAAAAAATATTATAACATTTGCACCCCCACCCTATGTGTTTTGAACATCCCATGCTGGGGCCGATGTTGGACATTACCATTTTCCTCTCTTTAAGGGAAATATTCCCATAATTTCATAATTTTCCTATTTTTAAGTGGACTATCCTACCTAAAATTCGGTAGAGTTTGTCCTAAAATGTAAGAATTTATATCTGATATACATGTATGGAATCAAATACAATTTACATTAACCTTTACACTCATTAATGTAATTCTACACATTTCCATAATTACCGAAATAATCTCTAAATAATACCATTTATCACAAATTCACACCCACTCCCATACTCATAGTTCTACCCAAGATGGGAACCATATCATGATGACAATGCATTTCCCTCGATTAATACAAATCCATTCACAATATCATAATCAGATGGATATGACATGCCCAATGCTTATCATTATACTACACATTATACATCACATTAAACTCTTGATTACAATCATATAAATAAATTATGGGATTATAATCCCGGTAGATCATACAAAAATAAAATATCTTCAACTCCTACTCATCAATTCCAACCCACAGTTGGAATTCTTTATCTATCTTGTTAGCTAAAAAAATGAATAAAAAGGTGTTTGTCTGGGAAACTTAGTAAGTAGGTAGAAGTATAACACAACAATGATAAGAAATCACATGTTCTCAACCCAAAATATGAGTACAAATTATTAAAGAATCATAGTATAAATGTAGATAACTAGGAGACTCAATTTCTCCTCTATTCACTACAATACTCTACACCCTTCAGGTGTATACAGTCATACTTTTAATCGTACCCTCCAAGCACCTCATGTTACCTCTCAGCCATTTCGGTTCATCATATCATAAATGTGCCACACAGGCATAAAATTTTGTAACTATGTCATTCAAACATAGATTACCATTTCTGGAATGCCTACCACTCCATCTATACATACATTCACCAATATACAAAAAATAACTAATTATGAGATAATCCTTATCCCCATAAATTATCAACCCATACATACAACAATGGGATAATCTTTATCCCTCACATTCAGAAATCCATACATAAGAATAATAACCATTACACATATGTAATTGGGATATGCTCTATCCTCAATTCTTTAGATGTACGTTTAATAAAAATATACACACCACATTGGGGAATACATTCTATCCCCTTAAATTCAAGAATTCATATTATTCCTGGATAATTCATATCCTATCATGTCCACACAATTACATAGTCTAAAGATTATAAAAAAATCCAATTAATACATAACACAGGCATGGGATATCCATTATCCCCCAACCAAAGCATACATGCCTGGAATTAACCAATGGGATATTCAATATCCCCATCCATGCATTTAGCAAACAAAGCCTACTTATTTGTATGAGGAGCCACTGTAAAAATCTTCATCAATTCCTTGGCTGTCATCCATGCACATATTATCCTACACAAGCAACGATCTAATTTATTTACAAGGGCAACTCTAATTCACTTCCTTTATGGAATCATTTCAGCAAATCATGAAAGCTTACATGTTTCCTAATAGCAGTGCAACTCTATGCATTTCCACTTGTATATATTAATCATTCATAGTTAACCTCAACAACAATGGATTTACCCCCATAATAGGTTAATTAACTTCTAACTTTCATTAAATGGCAGCAACCAAACTTGTAATTATCCTTTATCTTGTAACCAACCTGGTTAATATTCCATTAACCTCAAGAATAGTTTGATTAGGCCTCAATTATGCCTTTAATGAAATCAATTTATTATTGGAACCAAAAGTCCCAAGAGTCCCTTTTAGCCTTTACTTAGGTCATGTTAAAAAAACATATCTCACATGTCCAAACCATTTCAAACAAATCCTAAAATATCATGAATCATGCATTAAGCATTTTCCCCATGATAATTTCACATAATTCCTAAAATTCCCAAATTTTACTATTCCTAAAACCCTAGCTTAGGGTATAGCATCATGTCTTATGCCTAATTTCATTTTGAAACATACTTAAACATGAATTAACCATTTCCAATATGGTTCCAAGAACAAAACCCATCATCTTTACTAAAATTTCATCATTCACAAACTTTCCAAAACCCTAACCAAGCATAATTATAAGAATTGAATAGGAAAAAGGATTTTACCATCATTTTTTAACATGGCTTCTTGCTTTGCATCAAAATCCAGCCCATTTCCACAATAACCCACCATAGATTCTAAGAAACTCAGGATTCCATCTTCTTCCTTCACTCAGATAGCAAACCCATCTTCATAGACATGCTTGGATGCTTGCTTACCTAAATCACTGTCCATTCTTGCAAAAATGGCAAGGATTTAGCATAAACGGGGTAGAGTTTGTATAGGAAGAAAAACGAGACGGATCGGGGAAAGAATGGAATGGAAAATGGCCAAAAAAGTTAGTTGTCCGCCCATTATCGCCAACCCATGCCGCAGGCGTCAATTCCACTTCACGACGTGGAATTCGCTATTCGCATGCCTAGCCCGAAATTCCATCTGACATTGTGGCATCGATTTATAGGCTACAATGTCAATTCTTTTGCCCCTTTTTGCTTTAACTTTTCATCCCTTTTTCTACATTTCTTTCCCCATTTCTTTTCCATCATTTATTTCATATAAGAATAATATTAAAAAGCACCAAAAGATTACCTCAATTTACTTTTAATCATGTTACTCAATCATACACATATGATTTCACTTGGCTCAATTTCAAGAAAGTTTTTGTGCAATTCACACATACTTGAATCATTGTACTTCAAAAATTTTCTCCCCATCTCAATTCATTCCTCTAAATAGTCATATACAAACACATAGTTATTCCAAAATTTAACACCCTAGGTGTTACAAACCACCCTCCTTACAAAAAGTTTCAACCTCAAAACTTTCATTATCAAGTAAGTTTATAATTTACTTCGTTCAACTTATTTCATTACTTGCGGATCCTTATCCACATGATACACCATGCAAGTTGTACTTTCCTGATCATACATCCTGATCAGTCACTTATACTCATACATGAATTTATAAGTATCCCAAAACTTGCCAATTATACCACACTCTTATGACTTATAGTCATACGTACATAAATTCATATACAACATATCCATGAGTTATTTCATTATTAGTAAAAACATGGTTGTAACATTTTCAAATTGCCTTATCATCAGGCGTCTTTAGTCATCGAAATCACATGTTAATTGAATCAACAACCATGCCATCATACATTGGCGCCATCGAGGAACATCTACACCCCCCAAGGTGTCATAACGTATAAAGGTCGTGCAGGCCACCATGCCATTTCATATTACCTAACAATTCTATAACACCTTACAAAATAATGTATGATAATAATATTACACAGTAATGTAATATTCAGATAATACTCATAATTCATCAAAATCATAATCATGTAACAAATCTGAGCCATCTAGGCCACCATGCCAACCAGTCATTTCAATACAAAGCCATCTAAGTCTCCACCCTACACTGGTGTCAGGTCATACTAGGCTCTCTAGGCATTGTAGCTAAGCCACACAATCCTAGGCCTCATCTGATATGGATGTCAGGTCTAACAGGCTACCTTAGCATCACAACCAAGCCCCACCCCTACAAGTGTCAATTCTAGGAGACCTCCTCGCCATCATAGGTAGAATCAAACCATCACAGGTCTCTTCGCCATCATAGGCAACAACTAGGCCATTCAGGCCTCTATATCATCCCCTGCCATGTAGGCCATAACTTCGAGGCATATCTAGTCTGGCCATTCGGGCCATCATGCCAACCAAGCATATTCAATCCAGCCATTTGGGCCATTCCACCATTTAGGTGCATCAAATCTGGCCATTCGGGCCATCACATTCACCCCATGCATATATCATATCACATAATTTCTCACACACATAAATACACATCACATAGAAACAAATTTGCATCACTCAAATGCATCATTCAAACAGCTTAGACTTTGAGCAACATACAATGTTCAACATATGGGTGAATACACATGTCTATCACATTATCAATCAATACCATTCAAGGCAACCATATGCAAAGATACACGATTTTAGCATTTACATGCTTCCAATCATTGCACATATAATAATCCAATCAATCATAATGAGCATAAAAAAACAAGGCATAATAACCCATTCAATAATACATCGGTATGTCATTATTTTCAATCATGGCACATATGCCACTTCATCCAAAGCAACATGCTCGCAAGCAAATTATTCAATCATTCATGGATACATCATCAATTTAATACTTAAACATACGTAATGTTATCCCAACATTGTAATCAATCACATCAAGACCATCTAGGTATTACAATTGATCACATCATTCAAAACATAGAAATGCTCAAATGCACATAACAATTCATTTCAATCAAAATGCATATACAAGCCATTATTAATGACATTCAATCAGAGTATGCTTCCATACTCAGAATACAAAACATTAAATACTATGCCATTAATGTATGCCCACACCCCATGAGTGTTAATTTCCATTACATCCACGCCATCATGGCATCTATGCCACTAAGGCACTCAAGCTTTTACAAACTTATCCGTATCTCACAGATATCACATATCATACTCATATAATTTAAGGTACAATAATCAATATTCATGATGTATAACTGATTATATGATTTATTCATTTCCGAATAACTCAACAAAACATATACACAAGCTAAGCCATTTACCTAGATATACATCAGCGACTTATGCCACAACACATCACATTCAATCAATTGATCACAATAATTCATGCAATCAAGGCACACATTCCAACTCATGAAACTTCACAATTCATCCTTCTACTCTCACATTCACAATCGTTATGAAACAAACATATCAGTAATGTGCGCATATGGGCACCACTATGCTTCACTACGCCACTCTAACCATAGTAAATAAATGCTATTTTGTGCTATCATAGCACTATCATGGCATCTATAATCACAAAACTTTATCATTATCGTTTACATGCCCTACTTCCTTTCTCATGCCTTCACATTACCTTAAGCTAGCCTCTTCTCATGAATCCCAAAACTAGTATTGGCATGTCAATTTCTAGTTTTTTCTCATAACCATTGCCATCATAAATCTAGACTTTGTGCTCTCATGTAGATGAGCAGGACTTATCACACGTATAAGTCACTAGCTTTGATACCACTTGTAACACCTTGCACCCTCACCCTATGCATTTTGACCATCCCATGTTGGGGCTAATGTGGGACACTACTGTTTTCCTCTTTTAAAGGGAATATTCCCATAATCTCACAATTTTCCTATTTTTAAGAGGACTATCCTACCTAAAATTTAGTAGAGTCTACCCTAAAATATGAGCATTTATACTAGATATACATATATGGAATCAAACACAATTTACATTAACCTATACATTCATCATTGTAATTCTACACATTTCCATAATTACCAAAATAATCTCTAAATAATAACATTTATCACAAACTCACATCCACTCCCATACCATAACTCTGCTTAAGATTGAAACGTATCATGATGGCAATGCATTTTTCTGGATTAATATAAATCTATTCATAATATCATAATCAAATGAATATGACATGCCTAATGCTTATCATTATACTACACATTATAAATCACATTAAAATCTTAATTACAATCATAAAAATAAATTATGGGATTATAATCCAAGTAAATCATACAAAAATAAAATATTTTCAACTTTTGCTCTCCAATTCCAACCCACAGCTGGAATTCTTTACCTGTCCTGTCAGCTAAAATCATAGAATAAGAAGGTGTTTGTTTGGCCAACTCAGTAAGTAGGTAGAAATATAAAATAATAATAAGAAGAAATCACATGTTCTCATCCCAGAACATTAGTACAAATTATTAAATAATCATAGTATAAATGTACATATCCAGGAGACTCAATTCCTCCTCTATTCACTACAATACTCTATGCTTTTCAGGCATATATAATCATACTTTTAATCATGCCCTCTAGGCACCTCATGTTACCTCTAAGCCATTCTAGCTTATCATATCATAAATGTGCCATACAGGCGTAACATTTCATAACTGTGTCATCTAGACAAAGATTACCATTTGTAGAATGCTTTCCATTCAATCAATACATACATCCACTAATATAAGACAAAATAACTAATTATAGGATAATCCTTATCACCATAAATTATCAACCCATACATACAACGATGGGATAATCTTTATCCCTCACATTTAGACATCCATACACATGAATAGTAACCATTACACATGTAATTGGGATATGCTCTATCCCCAATTCCTTAGATGTATGTTTCATAAAAATATACCCACCAAATTAAGGAATACATTCTATCCCCTTAAATTCATGAATTCACAATAGTCTAGGGATAATTCATATCCCATCATGTCCACACAATTACACAATCTAAAGATTATAACAAAATCAAATTAATACATAACATAGGCACGGGATATCCATTATCTCCCAACCAAAACATACATGGCCAAAATTAACCACCAGGATATTCAATATCCTCGTCCATGAATTCAACAAACAAAGCCTACTTACCTATATGAGGAGCCACTGCAAAAATTTTCGTCAGTTCCTTGGTTAATCCATGAACATATGATCCTACGCAAGCAATGATCCAATTCATTTATAAGGGCAACTCTAATTCACTTCCTTTATGGAATCATTTTATCAAATCATCAAAGCTTACATTTTTCCTTAAAGCAATGCAACTCTATGCATTTCCATGTATATAGTAATCATTCATTATTAATATCAACAACAATGGATTTACCCCCATAATAGGTTAATTAACTTCTAACATTCATTAAATGGCAACAACCAAACTTGTACCCATCCTTTATCTTGTAACCCACTTGGTTAATATTCCATTAACCTCAAGAAAAGTTTGATTAGGCCTCTATTATGACTTTAATGAAATTAATTTATTACTAAAACCAAAAGTCCCCAAAGTCCCTTTTTAGCATTTACTTAGGTCATGATTAAAAAACATATTTCACATGTCCAAATCATTTCAAACAGACCCTAAAATATTATAAATCATGCATTAAGCATTTTCCCTATGACAATGTTGGTCCTAGTAGGATTGGCTAGAACCTAAGATAGGGGGTGAATTGAGTTTTATAAAACTTGCTTCTTTAACCCCTGTTTGATCAAATCCCACTTTCTGTGTGTTGGCTTACTAATCAAAATAAAGAAATAGATAAAGCAAGTAAGAATATAGGAGAAAGATCAAGCATAGATAGCACACACATCTTATAGTGGTTCCGACCCTCTCTTGGCACCTACTCCACCCTCTGAGTTAGCTTTACTTGTTACACTCAGGTTCCACTAATCTTTTGTGGAATCACACTTGGTTTTCCTGAGCTAACCAAGAACTCATAATGATTTTACCGAGCTCACAAGAAACTTACAATGTTGGTTTTTACAAACTTACTAACAATTCTAACAATGTTGGTTTTTACAAGCTTACCAACAACTCTAACAATGTTGGTTTTCACAAGCTTACCAACAACTTTAAGAATGTTGTTTTCACAAGCTTAGCAACAACTTTAAAACTAATTTTTAAGCTAACTAGCAACTTCTACAAATGAAATAAATGAAATAAGAAATTACACTTTTTGACGTGTTTCTTGTTGAGCACTGATGAAGACCTTAGATGCAATTCTTCTTGGTGTAAAAGTTCTTCCCTTATATTGTGGAGAGATTAGCCTTGAAGGAGATTGAAGAATGAAAGATCTTTTAGAATATGGAAATGGTAAATCTTGGCCTTAGAGTTTACAATATGATTTTTCTCTTTTTCTTATTTTTCTTTTCTCATTTACTACCTTCTATCTTGTTTTTCAAATGTCCCTCAATTGCTCCTTAAATAGATCTTGAAAACTTGATCGTTGGATGATGAGGGTAGAAGTTATGTTACTTGCAATATTCAAATTTTTGATCGTTGGGCATCGTCAGGTGTTATGGTAGGCACCTAGGCCAAGCGGCTGGCGCCAGGCGATATACTAGGCAACTTGGCCATGCAACTGCAATCGATTTTCTAGCCTTTCTTCCAAGTGTACCTCATTGTCTCTTGGCAGGTGGTATGGAAGGCGGCTGCCATACTGGCTGTGCTCCCAAGCAGTAAGCATAGGCGGCTGAGTACATGCTACGTGGTTTGCATTTTCGGCTTTGCTTCTTGAGTCATTCATCTATCCATTGGCAGGAAGTACGCCAGGAGTTTGCGCCAAGTGGCTGCCGTCCTCCACTTGTATTTTTGCATTCTGTTACCTTTTGAAACTTTGATGTTTTCATTACAAATTGAAATACATTTTTCTACATATAGTATACATGACTTTAGAAGCATAGATAGGATATTTAATTCATATTTTGTAAGGAATGAGTGTATTTAGCAGATTGTCATTTATTTGTTCATAAATCCATGATTTCTTTGAAGCTCATGTATATACTATGTAATGACAAAGTATATTAAAATAATTATTCAAATATGAATATCCAAAAATGAGTTTTCATAAGTTGTAGATCATGGATAACTAAAATGAATTTGTGCTTTGAGAAAGACAAGTGTATTTAAGCATGTTGTTATTCTTACATCTTCTACTAATGATGTTTTCATTTTTCTCTATTCATTAAGACATACCTAATTAATCATACACATGTTTCCTTGAAGTTTATCAAATATTCTATAATTATCCATTCATGATATACAAACGTTGTGAAACATGGATATTTGCTTTAATATATATGTTTTATTTAAACTCATCCAATTATGATTTCTTTCTTTAATAAGTTGATACTTCCATATAGAACATGTATAGAATCATGAAAGATCCAACATATGATTAATAAGGATGATTGTATAATGGATCATATGATTGTTTTTCTTTATTTATCAAGTAATCATAGATTTGGAAGATAAACAAAGATGAATGCATTGTGGGTTATGACAATTTCATCTTATAGTAGAACATTTGAAAATATAGCAAAGTATGTGTGTATACTTGCTGTTGGAAGTTGGAGTATGTATTCAAATACCTATACTCTCTTCTAAAGCATTTATAATTGGATTTACAAATAGATTGTTGAAAAATTGGTTTCAAAGTTTTTGAAACATGTTAAGTATGATTTTCAGAGCCTCTATAGCAATTCTTCAGAGTTTCTAATATATGTTCAGAGGAGTTAATTAAATGTTGGAATTTCAGAGGTTTAATAACTACATTGGGTGATAGCTTTAGAGTTTCTGATCCTAAATAGGATTAAAGGGTTGTTTCAGAGTTTGAAATAACTTTAAGTACAAGCCTTATAATTTTTGAGGAAGTACTTTAGGACTTTTGAGGATGCAGAAATGACTTCTGAAATACTATTAAAGTTTTTGAAATGCTTCAAAAATATTCTAATAGCATACATGAGTAATTTAGATAAAACTTTTAGACAATGTTTTAATTATCATAATCATGTGATGATTATCATCATAAAGTAACTAATTTATGCAAATGGATCAACATGAATTGTACATACTAGGCACATGTATAGTTCTATTTCTAGTTTTCTAATATAAGCAATATCATTAGCATGATACAAGATTAGTACAAGTTTTATTGTCATCAAAATCATATGTAATACATGTGTAGATCATCATTCTATCACACTACATGTATGACTCAACATTCTCCACCTTTTTGATGATGACAAAACTTGAAGATTTGAGACAATAAAGAACATGCTAATGGTTCAATAATAAACTCCCCCTTACTAATAGAGATATGTAAGCATGTGGAATTTGGTATTTCTCCCTTTTTATAACAAACTCCCCCCGAGTAATTTGAATTTTGTAATTCTATGGAGAATGATACTAGTCATGACATATTAAAATTATCTTCTTCTTGGCACGAGTCATGATAATACTTTTATATATTTGGTAAGTCTTTTAAATATATCTCTCCTCCTTTTTATATTCCCTTTATTGCTTTTGTTGACTTATCCACCTCCAAAGGAACACAAAAGGCTCCTCTCTCTCGAATAGCCATGTACTATCAGGAGTACACTGCTCACATGAATTTTCTCAATACTTATTGCAAGTCTTCTTTTCCATACTTCTTACAAGTTCTATATTTTCTTCTTATTTTTAAATCTTCTCCATACTTCTCCCCCTTTTTGTCAACATCAAAAGGCTATATCATGGGAGATGTGTATTCAAAATAGATCTTCTTTTAGTTTAAACTATACATCATTTTCACTAGTGGCTTAAAAAACTTTTCTTCTTAAATGTTTAAGCATACTAGTGATCATGATATGAAATCAATAAGAAGAATATATTCATGATAGAGCAACATTCAAACATTACATAATTTTTATTGAAAAGCTTTTAAACAAACACCCATAAATTAAATATATAGTCATTCAAATATTCAAAGTCATGATAGACAGATATTCAAACATTTAAGACCATTCATGATAAATAGATATAAATCATATTATTTGTAAAACATCCATTTATAAAAAATCATGATACAAGTATGGATTTTACCAAAATATTTGTCTATTTCAAATATTTCATATTTGTGAAAAAGCTGTGAAATTACTATCTAATCATCTAATATAAGCATTTCTAACTGTGGAACTCAGATCTTTACAGATTAACATCATCACATTCTTATACAAAATATCCAAAATATTTTTCATTTGTAATTTTTGTTTTCCATTTTCCCAAGTTTTATAATAAGTGATAATTGCTTTAGGATTAAGCATTCATAATTTGTTTTCTTGAATCATTTCATATATGATTTCAATTATCAAGGCCTCTACGCTAGTCATGTTTACTAAAAGCTTGAGCTGTTGGGGAAATGAATTAGTTATCTCATCATATTTAGATAACTTTAAATCCTAGTGCATAAGCACACATTTATTTCCTAAAGTTTCATAATTCTATCATCACAAATTCTCATATAGTTTTCTCATACATCCAAAATAGTTTTCGTTAATGGTTTATTTTTCATTCTCAAGTTGTATATTAAGCAATATGTAATGGTCATTACTTTTCATGCTTACTCATGTACGTCTTACAAAATGTGTTAACTATTGTTAATCAAAATATGGACTATTAATTTGATATGGATCATTATAACAAAATGTGATAGATATGAATGTGGAAATTCCTAAATCATATTGCATAATTAAACACTTATGTTATGAAACTTAGAGTCATAAATAAACATTGTTTCCATGAACAAACATTCATATTATAAACTGACGCCACTTGATTTGTAACTGTTCATTACATTTTCAGAGAGAGATATATGAAGATCACAAAATACTTAAGACATCTGAGTTATGTTTTTTTTCCCAAAAAGGTATAATTGAAAGGATTAAGATCTTTCTAAGAGGCCTGAGGACTATAGATGGTCTAGAAGAAGCGGGCTCCCCCTAAGTGGTGTCTCTAATGGAAGTAAACTCTTCAATGTTGAAAGTAGGTTGTGGATCCTTAATAGGTGAAGTGGGATCAACTCTATATGTAGGATGGGAAGTCTCAAGCTGAGAGAGAAGAATATCTAGCTTCTTTTCTATCCCTTCTTATGTTCTTCTCAACTCTCCTATTTCTTCCTTTACTTCTCTTCTTAGTTCCCCTACTTCCTTTCTTAGTTCCTTTAATTCTAGAGACAATAAAGCATATGTGGAAGACCTTAGATAAATGACTTCAGGTGAAGTTTTGGGAGGTGAAAACTATTTATTTGCAATAGGACTGCTTATGTTAGTTGTTTGCTCTCTTTTACCCATTTATTCTTCTTCTCCCTCTTCATTTTCATCACTCTCCTCATTATCTTCCTCATCATCTTCCTCCATTTATCTTTCATTTTTTTCCTTCATTTCTATCACATATTCTGATAACTTGATTCTCATTTTCTTTAGAAGTGTTGCTCTGACATAGTCCTTAATGTAGACATGTGTATGCATGACTCCCCGTTGATTGGAACATGAAAATATTCAAAGATTTTTGTCACCCATACACTATATGAAACTACGTGGTCTGTTCTCTATGGTAGGCATCCAAATGTAGTGAACATGAGGTTTGGCAAACTGACCATCTGATAGGTGTACAATTTCCACAAAACTTTGGCTTCGTTTCTCATAACTTGCTTTGTTCCTCCAATCTTAGGTATGAACATATTTTCTAAGACTTCCGTAAGCATCCTAAGCTCAATGGTCAAGCCTCTTATTCTTATGTAAGTGTGGGTAGATGTATAGGTTGTACTTGAAGATAGTTTATTGAAAATATCTTCCTCTTTCAGGTTATCCTCATCTTTTATAGCTGGCATATCTAGTATTTCTCCAAGGTGTTCTTCCGGTGATAGCAAGTCTGTTCCAGAAATTATTTTCACACCTTTTACCATAGATTCATAAGAGGTATCTTTCCAGTTGAAGTAAAATATAAGAATTAGCTCTCTAGAGATTGGTGCTTCATATTTCACTAATTTAGTCCACCCTTGATAATTTAACATTGATCAAATGTCAGATTTTCATTTATCAAGGAAATCCAGATCAATGTTCTTCTAAACATGAATAGGTCTGCCAAGCATTGAGGCATAAAACTTGAATTTGTTGTCTTCACTACCAAAGTAATATGCAGGTAAATTCGTTGGTTCAAATTTGGCAATTGGAACCTTTCTTGCATCAACCTCTTTTGGTAAAGTGCTCAAATCAATTTTCTTTGGTCTTGCCTCACCTCTTTCTACATTCTCTTCATCTTCTATATTCATATTACGTCGGATATTTATGGCTTGAGATCTTTTTGAGCTTCTAGAGGTTGAAGGCTACAAAGAAAATCCTCCTCCTCGAGTCCTAGATCATTTCACTCCTCTCTAGGGTTTGGAGACAATAACCTTTGGTTCCATTGAGATGTGGGAATGTAATGGAAAAGGTAGAGGCTTAGTGAAATGACACTATTGGAGGCTTAAGAATTGCAAGCACTTGCTCTTTTTAGTTGCAGGAGGCTGGGAAGGAAAGAGGGGATGAGAATAAACCCTATTCGACATGCCAAGTTTTAAGAGTTTTGAAACGGCAGGCAGCTGTGAGAGTAGGCACTTGGCATCGCAGATGCCTGGTGTAATAGGCGATGTTGCACTAATAAAAGATGTTCTAAGAAGTCTGAATTTAAAAGTTTTATCTTATTCTATCCCATAGTTATATATTTAATTTATCATTCTAGAATGTATGATTGTCTAATCCAACATTATAAATATTAAACACTTTTAAACATGCCATATATACCCAATATCTTCAACATTAAGTACAAAAGAAAACATATTATATATGCACTTGTATAATTTCAACTTAAGCATGCTCAATCATCACGATTATATATAACAGCAATATTGCATTAAATGTAATAGTGTAAAAGCTTTTTTGAGCATTCATAAAGGTTTACATAATTATTGAAGTTGATTTATTCATAATGATTTATACCTTAATAATAATTATAGAAGGAATGACTAGGAATGAAATTCCTATTTGAGACCTTTTCCCAAACAGGCTTAATATATTCCTTGGGACTACAACAATATTATGGATTACTCAATTTCATATATTGATATTTAAAATGTTTTATCTCAAATAATTTAGCTCAATTAATGCAACCAACCCATTTATTTCACAGACATCTAGAATATGTAGATAAAGCATGATTCTCTAACAAAATTATCAACTTAAGCAACTTATCTTGTTTCATTACTTCTTTTGTAGATGCTTGTAGTTGAGCTCATAAGTGAAAATGTAAAACTTGATTATTCGTTTCAACACTAGTAATTTGGAATTGTTGTTGTTTCAATCATTCTTGTGTGAGCCTTGAAAAATATCTCAGCCATTGCAACTTTCTCTCATTTTTTTGACTACTTAAGAATGCTTCATTAAGTACCACTTAGTGCTACCTGATTGCGCCATTTTGGAGCCTCCGAAGTTATGCTTTCAGTGCCTTCGATGGGACATTTTCATAGCCTTCGAAGATAATTTTTAGAGCCTCCAAAGACATTTTTTAGAGCCTTCGAAGCATTTTTAGAGCCTCCAAAGCATCTTTTAGAACCTCCAAAAATATTTTTTCAGAGCCTTCAAAGCATCATGTTGACTCATCTGATGCTACCTTCAAAGCTTCCTTCTTTGTCATCAAAACTGAACTCTATATTTTCTATATCTTTGGATGTAGCTTGTTTTGATTTTGCTTCTTGAAGAATTTCTTCACTTCATCTGAATTGCATACATTTAGAACAATCTTGTACTTTTTCATCAATAATGAGCTCAAATAGATATGTTCTATACATAATATTTTAATCAGTGCAATTTTTTATTTAGCACAGTGGTATGCAAAAAGAAATTGGCAAAAATATGAACTACATTTATCTTGGGCAGATTATTTATTGCTTAAATTATTTATGTGGAGATTTTCTCTATAAAAATTTTATGATTGCAGCATTTGGATTTTACTAGTTTCAATTCTTATTTGAATAGTTAATCATTTATGACTTGGTGTGTTTGTCTTTTTGTTAAGACTTAAAGTTTGCTAATAATTTTTTTAATTGTAACATTTGAATTTTTAATACCTTCAAATTATATTTGATTAAGATTATCATATATAGCTTTCAAATCAAAATTTTCTTTTTAAGCTTATTAGGAATTAAGGCAGATTCTTTCTAAAACATTTTGCTCCTAATTTGCCGCTATTTAATATCATGAATGTTGATTTCTAAACTTTATTAAGTAAGAAATTTTTTAAATTAGCATATTACAGTTTTTATATTTTTTTACGAATGCATAATGTTTTAAAGTTTAAATGAATCATTTATTTCTTTGGTATACTTATCCTTAAGATTATGTTGGTCATCTATATATTGCTTTTCTATTTCAAATTATTTTTAGAATTCATACTTTTGTTATAGTTTTATATTTTAATATATATATATATATATGTTTATTTTTAAGCTGAATTATAAAGTCAAGCAATATTTGAGACAAAAGAATAAATGCACAAAACATTGACATCAGGTAAAAAAAAATTGGTTTGAGTTGTTGTACCTGCACTTACCCTGTCTTCCTTGACTTCATGGAATACATTTTTCTTCAACCAATTTCAAGAAACCTTTTGTCTTTTGAAGGAACTTGGTATTTCATCTTTTCTTTATTTTCCTTCTTTATTTTATAGTTCTTTGGTGAGAAGAAATCATTTAAGTTCTTAAGTGTAAGATACTTCTTCTCTTTCTTTCTTCTTTTTACAATTGTCCTTTTCTTCCTTTTTCTCACTTACTTTTCTTCTTTGAATTGCTTTAGATATTTGTTTTGAATTGCAAGTCTTTTTTTTTATCATATTTATCTTTTTCAGATAGATTCTCTTTAACTTCAGAGGATTTCTCAACCACATCATCCTTTTGTTCTTCAATTTGAATTTGGGATTTAGCAATTTCTTCTTGAATTTCAATCTCTTCTTGAGATTGCTCCTCTTTAGTTTATGGTAGTTCTTTTATTGATAGTTCTTCTAGTTTCATAGATTGATCATTTTTCTTTTCTTCTTTGTCTTGAGAAGATTGTTCCATTGTTTCATGATTTCCTACACTCAAGTTGTTCTTAACAGAAATATTAGTTTCATTTGGTAGCAAATCAATTTGCCCTTCAGAAATAGCTTTTAACCTATCTATTATATCTTTTGCATTTTTACAGTTTGAGACATGATTACATATGGTGGTGTATAGAGCACTTAGCAAAGTATTTTTAGCTTTAATATTTACTTGCTTAGCTCTCTCATCATTTACATTTAATCCAATAAAGATAGCTTTACACATTTCAAAGTCATTGGCCATAAGGCTTACTTCTGTCATCTTTTTCCACTGATCAAAATTCATTCCCGCAAAGTATGGAATTTGTGTGATGGAGTATCCTTCAGAAAATATGATAGTAGACATTATTGGTTAGCCAAATAGATCACTACAAATATTTATGTAGCTTGCTCTAATACCACTTGTTGGTACCGGTAGGATTTGTTAGAACCTAAAAAGGGGGAATGAATTGGATTTTATAAAATTTACTTCTTTAACCCCTGTTTGATCAAATCCCTCTTTTTGTGTGTTGCTGTGCTAATCAAAATAAAGCAATAATTAAAGCAAGTAAGAATAGAGGAGAAAGATCAAGCATAGATAGCACACGCAACTTATAGTGGTTTAGGCCCTCTCTTGGCACCTATTCCACTCTCTGCGTTAGATTTACTTGTTACACTCAGATTCCACTAATCTTCTGTGGAATCGCACTTGGTTTTCCTAAGCTAATGTAACTCCCCGCCCTCCTGGGGTCGTTACTCCACTTTACACCATAAATCCACATAATAATACCATGATTTTTCCACCTCCAGG
>JAYJMB010049597.1:3344-15095 GCA_036873735.1 Pouteria campechiana
GATGGAGGAGGAGGAGAAAATCCAAGTATCCATGCATGATTATAAATTTTCCTTAGATCTATGGAAACAAAAAAAAGTTCTATCCCAAGAAGCTTTTCTCTGAAAATGCCCACGAATTGCAAAAATACGTCCAAATAAGATAATATTTAATTGGTTGCTTGTGGATGGAGGTTGGTTACGGGACAGGCCAAGCTTTAGGTGGTCCATGTCCACCAAATATCTCACCCACTTAGGCGAAGAATGTAAGGGCAGGTCAAAGTTAATTAAAGTTTGAAAGGTTTCCCATGTGATAATGAGGTTGTTATTTTCAATATCAATAGGGCAAAAAGGCACAAAAAATTTCTCCTCTCACATTAATTAATCGGGTGGAAATGATGTTCATGATTGGTAATGAACTCATCAGACATACCTCGAACATCCCAAATAAGAAAAGATCGAAATATTCTAGTCATTTCATTACTGGCCTTTTCCATATTCTAGCAATCTCATGTTGTACTTTTCCTCTTATTTGGTTAGTGGAAAGTGAAATTTTTTCTTCTCTCGTTTTGGTGTGACATATACTCATGTTGGGTTGTGCATCATCGTCTTGGTAATCCTAAATGATCAAATGGCAATTTGGATGTTTGGCCATCTAATCATCCACCTTTAATCATAACAAAAGAAAATAAAAATAAGATGGAAAGAAAAGATATTCCAAACACCTAATGAAAATGATGGAGAGACACCACCTGATAGCTAACTAATCCTATTCAGTATCGCCAAACAAGAACCACCTAACTAATGTGCCCGAAAATTTTGTAGCACCCAAGACCTCTCCCATTAATTACAAAAAGCAATCAAATCAAGTGGAATGCCGATCATAGGGCCTGACGTCTGGATTAGCTCAGGCCCACGTAGGCACCCATCTTACCGGTAGTAATTAATATGGTGAGGATTTCTGCCACTGAACAAACCTTAGATCTGGGTGGGTGGGTAGGACCACTGCAGGCTGATTGATGGACAACCCAACTAACAGATACACTGCCTTAATACCAGAGCCGCCGGCCCACATGGATGCCATTCAAGCCTGTAAGACGTGAAAATTTTTAATACTCTGAAAGCTTGGGGTGGTTGATGTGCGAGCCCCAAATAACTGGAGAATCAGCATTGAAACTTTGATAGAGAGATATTTGGTCGAAAGCTGAAATGAAGTCCAAATTCATTTAACAAGTGTCCAACAGTTCGTAGTTTTGTTTCTTCCAGCCAATTCAAGATCTAATTTGGGCGATCGGCGAATCTTGCATGTCCAAATAATTGTGGAAGGCAGTTGTGTATCAAACATCAGCAGAGCGGAATTTCATGCACAGTTCATGGCGACTATGCTGCTTGGAACCCAAAATAATGCAATGTTTCTAAAATAGATATGCCTATCATTGACTAAAAGGAGATTGGCTTATTTTTTAAAAAGGCACCCAAGCAGGCTCTAAACATGCGTTTTGTTCCAAAACAATCAATAGTATGTCCATGTCCATGCACCACATGACAATGGCCTTTGATTGCGGTAACAGTCATTTTTAATGCTTTTGATTGGAACATTCGTGGAAGAGAATGGTAGTCTCCATCAATTGAATATAAAGCCCTTTGGATGTTATGAACTGTTTTTATAAGATGGAAAACCTTGATGCATGGGGGGATTAATGCACAAGCTGTCATGTGGGGTGCTGAAGGAACTTAATCTGGAATGGTATTAAAATAGACTTCACAACTTTGATTATAGTCTGAGCCGGTTACAAAATAAAATAAACCATAATAATAAATTCAAAGAGATACAGATGCATAATTTGGAGAAAGTTTGTGAGAATTGTTGATAGCTTTTGGATTGGTAATTAGTCATGTGGACTCACACAGTTTAGGTGGTTGGGCATTGTGTTAATAATGTGTACAATTCTCCATCGCCTGAGTAGCAACCGCCAGAGATGAGTAACTAACTGTTTTTTCAGGAGCAGCTCACGTGCTTTGGCTGCTTGCGTTTAAATTGTAAATGGTTCATATCACCACATGATAAAACATTGCTGGGGCATCTCTGCCGCCTTCGGAGCTGACAAAGCTAATCAGCCACAGCGTTCCTTTTATTTTATGGCAAATTTCACATCCCCACCCATCCTGTTTCATTCTCCACCCCACCCATTTCCCCATTTTGGAATCCAAGTACTACAGGCACATATAGCCAGCGGCTTTGACCGCTGGGCTCCAAAAAGTGGGCCCCATTTAATACTAGTAGATAATAAAGAACTCTCTCTCCCTCTGCATTGCTTACAGATGGAGAAAAAGAGGGCATAAAAAGGCTAGAAAAACTGGAAACGTCAGCTTTTTCTATGTGGGTTTCTTTTCCAAGGCAGCAGGGCTCATTTGCTTTGGAAATAAGCGTATCCTCGCTTCACAACTGGATCCAGCTTTCCAGAACAAGAGCTCGAAAGGGATGATGGGTCTGACTGTTTCTAGAAGGGCTGCAGCTGTTTTATTCAACAACAGCCTACTCTAAAAGCAATGGAAGGGCTGGAAAGGTAAGGAAAAGTACCATGAAAAGATGGTGTTTTCTTTTTTATTTCTGTGGCTGATTTATCATTTATGATGATGAAAGATGGGGTTTGCTCCCTTTTTCCATGCTTGAAAGATGTGGTCAGCTTTCCGAGGTACAATTCACTACAACACAAGTGCACTGATGTTGGCTATCATGATGGAGTTCTCCTGATCATGCGCCTTGCCTTTTTCTTGGGTGTTGAATTTCCATTTTTGGGACGCAGAAGCTTGGGTTATTTTTCTTCCGAATTTGGGGCTTCTTTTTAAGTTTTCATGCATTTCAAACGCCCCCGCCTAATCTTCCTCCTCCTTTAGGAATTTAAAACCACACACAGGTTTCCTCTTCACTTCTTTGGATAACAGCTGCAGGCGTATTTTAGCATTTTCCGTAGGGTGTCAGTAGAATGCGCGGTGGTTGAGGACAAACCGTTTCTCGTAGGCTTTCTCCACCTGGAAACAGCTGAAAATTCGTTTTTTTTAAAAAAAAAAATCCGAAAATTTCTTATCCAGTAGCCGTCCGGCGCGCGTTAGATATTCGTCTGGGGAGTTCCTACAGTGCGCCGGGTTGTATGTTATGGTTGCCGCCTCCACCGCGTCACCTGAATCCAAGGATTTACCGGCGTTGTTCATGATGCCTAATTAAAATAAGTGGACGGTTTTGCGAGCGCTGGAGTTTTGATCCAACGGCTCAGATAACGCCGCTCAGGTCCGACTCCTTAATTCGCGCTCGCGCATGTTATCCTTCCCGCTGTCGCAAACAAACCCCTAGTTTGTACCTCAATTTCCATTCATCGCACGACTTCCTGTGGACCAGGGGTATGCTTGAAATCCATCGGCTGAGAAAGTAAATCCCGCAATGAAAATTATATGGCTGAAAAATCGTGGCATTTGATTTATCAATCTTACAGCAAATTTTGAAATCATTTGGACCGCAGGTTTTAACAAATTTTCAAACGCTGGCAACTTGGCATACCTCATTAGCGGATGAGCTTAATTTTTGTGCCAATTCATCATCATAATGGGCTCCACATTATGAAACAAACTGGTGCACTTCATACAATGCATTGTCGCTGTGTTGTATGGGTTGTATGCGATCATTACTTTCCGTGGACAATCATAAGGTCGTAATGGACGCTCGCATGAACTGGGTATGCTGTTGCATCAAGCCGGCCTATTCAATGGTGGTGATCGTTTGATCAGAACCGTTAATTTTTTGTATTTCCCTTATGTATAGAGCTGAAGTTCAAATAATTCAAGTTATAAGGATTTCGTCATAAAGAAATATCATTTTTACTCAACCATTGGTCAGTTTTACTTTGATATTCCAAATTTTTAGAATCCTCCAATCATTCTTTATTGATGGGGTTACTAATCAAGGTGCAAAAAATCAGAATAACGGTTTTGATCATCTATTGATGCATCTCAGAGGCGTGCTTTCATGCGGGAATGCGCTGTTCAGGCTCTGACCTTTCCGTGCCTGATTCCCATGGCATTCGTCATGTGGGCAGCCACTGCAAAGCCAAAATTCCTTCTACATGGCAATCCACCAGCTTTCCTTTCCTGTCATGGAGGCATTTTTTGCGCCTGCTTTTTCAGACACCCACATGCGGCAAACTTATGGTTGGCATCCCACACTGTGAAAAGTTGGGAACGTAAGAAAAAGGTGTTGGCTTTGCTGTAGAACGATTTCGCATGCTTCGTTTGTTTTTTGGGTTTTTGGGTCCATTGAAGCATCAATCTTCTTTTCTTTCCTTGTATTTCTGAAATTAAATTCACTTCGTTAGATGCGTGCGGTGGGAATTTCTTAAATAGCTTTCTACCACCTGGCCCTTGTTTTTTTCGGTGCTTGTTTTGAGTAGCAATCGTGGCAGAGAAGTGTATGTTTCATGTGAGAATTACCTATAAATTGTCGTAATGAGTGTTGGGTTTTCCAATTTTCCAATTAATTTTAGCCGCTGTGGACCGTTGGCCTTCTGTCGAGAGTAGAAGAAGTGAAATTGCAGAGCCATGGATGAGGAAGCAGCTCCAATTCCACGTGGGTCTGCCTCTAAAGGAGGAGATGAGAATGTCTATCCAGTGTATTTTGGGGTTTCATGTGCATTTGTTGCTCTTCATCTACTATCGAGTGCGAAAAGACCTGAAGCTGAAAACGGGACATGGGCGGCAATCACAGATGGAATGCTTCGCGGAAGTGCGCAGCTTCTGGGGTTGCTTGTCTGGAAAGCTCAAGGAGGTGAAGCAATGGATGGACGGTCAGAGCTTCTGAATAAGCTCAAGAAAGCAGAGAGCGAGATTGCAGAATTGAAGATAAGGCGAAGTGAAGATGCAAAGGCCAACGAGAGAGTTGTCAGCATCTTTGCGTCACAAGAGCAAATCTGGTTTTGTGAAAGGAAGAGGCTTAGGCAACAGATCCAATCTCTTTTAGATGGCTTACGCAAGCTGGAAGTGAAGAAGGAAGAAATTATTTCAAATTTGAAGAAGAAAATCGAGGAGGGTGAGTTTCTGATACAATCTAAAGATGAGGCATTGGAAGGTGGAGAGAAGAAACGAAAAGAGTTAGATGAGAAGCTAAAGAAGGCAGAAGAGGTTTTGGAGGAGTTGAAGGAGGCAGCAAAGAAAGAAAAGCAAGAGCACTCATCTGATATTTGGAAGCACAAGACTGCCTTCATCGAGCTTGTTTCTAACCAGCGCCAGCTGGAAGCTGAGCTTGGCCGTGCTCTTCGTCAGGTTGATGCAACAAAGCAAGAGCTTGGTGCAGTGTTTGAGCAGAAAGAGGAGTTGGAGTTGCTGGTACAAAAGCTTTCTGTGGAGATTACGAAGATGCAAAAGGATATTGAACAGAAGGGTAAAATCCTATCTGCAATGATGAGAAAGTCCAAGTTGGATACAGCAGAGAAACAGATGCTGCTGAAGGAGGTGAAGATGTCCAAAGCAAGGAGAAAGCAGGCTGAGCTTGAGGCTGAAAGATGGAGAGGGCGTTGCGAGTCAAGACATGACAAGCATTTGAGCAGCAATTTGGCCAATAAAGCTGATTCAAGTCTGGAGATGAAAATGTTAAAGTCTATTGAGGCAGGGTCTTCGCAAAACCAAAGGATGGAATTGCAGCATACCAACGACAGAGCTCTTCGTTTTGAATGCTTGGAAGCAGAGCATGGCAAGGTGGTTGCACAGAACGGAATGAATAATGCAACGCTAGATTGTTTAAGTCAGTACTCTCCTGAAGAAAATGAAGATCTTGGTAAGAATAATTTTTCTCTGTCTCTTCTAGGATGAATCTGGAGAATCACATGCACCTAACTATTCCTTATCAGCCCAAAATGATGAATTCCACTCAAAACTTAAGGGATAGTTCAAAGGAAATTGTGGTATCCACTCATAATCGTCTCTTCTTTGATCACAAATTGTCCATGTCGTTGGCCCATTTTACCTATCAGTATTTTGAAAATCAAGTAGGACAGGTATTCTTGGATATATTTTATTTTAAATGTCTGATACCAATGCACCCATATCCAAATTCAAGAAAGAAACTAAAAAGTGAATATGGGTTAAGGCATACATGGGTATAAATTTGAAATAAACATTGTTAGATAAGGCTCTTTCAGGTCCAGCGTGAATTGACAACTGGACAAGGAATGTGTATGAGTAGCACAGTCTGGCTCCAAATTTGAGATTTCTTCCGACTAGCCTAGCCTGTCTTAGATAATATCTGAATTTTCAACCAGATGCTGATTATACCATTATGTTAGATCATGACAGGCCTTACTTGGATGCGTTTTTGACTTGCATTATCCAACAAATGTGGCTAAGTTTGGGGGCCCTCGTGCTTCCTGATCCTATCTTCTATTTACGTTGCTTCAGATCCATCTTGAAAAAGGGCATGGCCACCAGCACCATTTCATCTTTTCTTCAATATTTAGTTGGCTTTTGCTATGCAATTCAAAGGAGCATCCAGGCACATATGTACTCCATCAGATTTCATGTTTTAAGTTTCTGAAACAATCCTCTTTTCTTGGTCAAAAGTGATTACCACTGATGCAAAACAGCTGGAACATTGGGTTCGGATGGAAACAGAGAAGTACATATCCATTCTTGAGCAGAGGCACTCTGCCGAAATAGATTCATTTGCAGAACAGATGAGGGTCAAAGATGAGAAGTTAGAAGCTTGCCATTGGCGGTTATTGAGCATGGAACTAGAATCCAAGCGGTTACAGTCACACAGTCAAGGGCTTGAAGACTGTCTATGCCACTTCAGGGAGGAAAACACGAAACAGGAAGCCATGTTGTTGGACAGGGAAACAGAACTAAAAGCTTTAAAAGAGAGGCCCAGTAGTTATGCCCAGCATTTTCAAAATAGCAGCTCAATGTGCCATCCAGATTCTCAAACAATGATTCCGACAACATCCAGTGTGACGATTGTAGAAAGAAAACCAAGGGAGAGAGAACAAGAGCCAACAACTACATCAACAAAAGCGGATTCAGAACCTGAAAAAGAGCAAATGCATAAGGAGGATATCGATATTTATATCATGGGAACAATGCAGAGGTCCAACCCATTAATGGAAAATACTGCTATAGGTGTTCGTTATCAGTCTGCTAAAGAAGTTGAAAGACAAGAAGACCCGGGTGGGGATCATCAAGAGAATTTAAACACCACATTTGAAGCTTCTGAAGAAGAGAAAGTGGTTGGCATTGATATTGGTCATGTTGCGGCAAAAGAACACGCGGAAAATGAATGTCAAGAGGAAGCTGATGTTGTTGAGAAGTTAGCAGCGCCAGGAGTTGCAAGGAAGGATTCTTTGTGGAAGATAGACATCCATACCCTTGGAGTTTCGTACAAGATCAAAAGACTGAAACAGCAACTTCTATTGCTTGAGAAGTTGGCTGCAGCGGAAGCTGTCGAGAAGCCAGCGAGAAAAGAGATTGCCGTTTTTGTTCCAGAATGCCTTGACAAGAAAGAGAGAGATGACGATCATGGAACCCAGATGAAGAGTTTCCTTCTAGCGACGTCATTGCTCAGTAAACAATTGAAAAGGTACCAGTCCCTTGAAGAGAAGACAGATGATTTGTGCAAGCGAATGGTAAGTCTCTCCTTTTTATCCATCCTCATCTCAGTCTACAAGTCTTCTTTTCTTTCGATCAACGAGGGTACCTTAGACATGACATGGAATGTTGAATGACACAACTGTCTTCCACCAAAGTACTATTATTTCATGAATTGGACTGTTCCCTCCATAGAAATGTAATTTCATTTGCTAGATTGTCATCTGACAAACTAAGTAATTTCGTTAGTCATTGGACACTTTCTTTCTCTGGAATTTTCAGCATGATAGTGATGAGGAGAGGGACAAGAAAGACTCCAACATCACTGCAACGAAGGGGCGGACCAAAATGTTGGAACACTTCCTTGAAGAAACATTTCAGCTTCAACGTTATATGGTTGCAACTGGACAGAAACTGGTAGAGATCCAGTCCAAGATTTCAAGCTGTTTTGAAGGTAGTGACTATAGTGTCACCAGATCCACAGGCTTCGATGTGCAACAATTTGCAGATCGTCTTAGAACACTCCTCAGAGAAATACAGAGAGGCTCGGAAGTCAGGATAGCCCGGATTATTGGAGATCTTGAAGGGTCATTGGCAAAGGGATTCTTCATTTGAGAACGAGCTCCTGGTCTCTGTGAGAAACCCTTTTTTTTGTTTGTGCTTTACCAAACGCTGAGCTTAGATGTGAACATCGAGAAAAGCTATTACTCCTTCCTTCCTTCGTGGATGACTTTGTAAAGAAGGGTGAGTCCCTAAATATTTTACACAACAAAATGCAGTGATTTTTCTGTCAATGCTGCTGTTCCCTCTCTCGAAATCAATAAAATTCTTGTCGCCTGTTGTATTGATACCTTAACTCGGAAGGTTTGTGTCACCTGTCCCCGATATGATCATCAGCCCAGGGGTGAATCTCACCACACTACTAAAATGAATTTGTCATCTTTTATATAATCGAACGCCACGTTCGAGAGATTCGCAAGAAATTTCAGCATTGTAACTTTCAGATTATGTGCACGTGACCTGCCTCTTCTATATTGCAATCATAATTTGAAGGTTTGTGGTACCTGCTCCTCATATGATGATCAACCCAGGGGTGAATCTCAACACACCACTAACACAAATTCATCGTCTTGCATATGATTGGGAGCATTAAGAATGAGAGATTGGCAGCGAATAGCGGTAGCCTAACTTTCAGATTAGAGTTGTTTGATCATGATTTAGATGGGTCCATTTCGCAATTGACATCGCTTGGAGTTTGTAACTGTTTTTTCTTTCTTTAGCATGCGTCCTACTCACCTTTCTGACAATTAGCATTAAGGCTAAATATAAAAGGAGTCACACCTTAAGCGGGCGGGCCAGTGACAGATAGGGGCAACCACGTACGTACTTTTTACATCAAAATTTAGCATCTATGCAACTTACAAACTTCAATGCATGGCTTGATTTCCTAGCACATGCTTACTCAAATATTTCCCTTTTTGTATCTTTCACGGTTCATGGACACACGTCACATTCATTTATTCCTTCACTGATAAGCATGATTTTCCCCTTTAAGCAACAGACCTGCCCAAGCATTGTTCAGGCAAACATGATTACCAGCTAAATGATTCAGAAGCAAACATGACACGGTTTCCATTGAAGCACAAATCACTAGGAAATGGTCGCTCCTACTAACATTGGGTCCTTAAATGGTGCTAAAACTCTCGACACAGAGATAATCAAATAGAAGGCTGCATAACCGAAGATGCTGCTCATCACTCATTGCTTTTTACCGGTCATCCCAGCGACAACCTGAAAATGTAAACAAAAAGCCAACAAATGAGGAAGTAAATGTCATCAAAACAAACATAAATGCATGAAGGCATACCCATAAGATAGAGGTAACCCCTAAGGCATATAGTCAAGATAAAGTAAGATAAGCAGGCAATCCTGGCGGGTGCCTGTGTACTGTGGGAGATTAAGAATGCAAGAATTTATTTAAAATGAAAAAAGTTACCCCCATATTACACTTTATAGGGCTATCCCTTTTCCTGCTCTCCAACAGAATACAATAATGCGTAGAAATATAAGGATTTGAGCAATCCCAAATCTTGCATTCCATGTCATGTAAGGAGATGCCATAAACCAAAGGCTTACAGACACTACGAATGCAGGGATTCCTGATAGATGGGAACTACCTCTAGTTGCAAAGGAACACAATCTACCTCTAAGATGTAAGCAAATGCAGAAACAAACACTTACATCACTCAATGCCGGTTGTGGAACTTGCTTGGATGTTTCAAATGAGTCCAAGATAGGCCGGACCACAGCTGGAAGGAAAAGGCCTGAAATTTGAGGCAGCAAAGATAACATCAGACCAAGAAAGAGAATTTTGGCCATGTCAGATATGAACATCTTGCTCCTACTTATTCTACCAATGAAAAATAATGTGGTTTTTAATTGGTTACTATTTTCTTAATTGACAGAATATCAACTCTTTTAGCATTTTGTTTTTGAGCATCTGTTGGTCTGCTTTTTGCATAAACACTGTAGCATCAGACAGTTACAATCTACAAGCACTTAGTACAAGAAAAAGCATATAATGTACATATCAGAACTGACTTCAGAATATTAGTTGGAGGATGCTGAAACTAGAGTGATTCTTTGTAGACATCTAATTCCATGTCCATTGTGCAACATCGTTCTGACATCGGCAACAAATGATGGGTGAAACAGGAAGGAGAAAATGTTGACTCTTAATTTTCCTTTTCAGCAGATTCTGCTTCACTACAGAATGGATCTTTAGTTCTTCATTCATTTCATCATCCTTTGATGAATTAAGCAAAATTTAGAATGCCATTCTTCCAATTGATGGGCACTACTAAAAATTGATCATGTAACTTAGCTATGTCTACTATAACCAAAAGCAAAGAAAAGATATAGGGAAGAATTATGAAGGTTCCATAATTTTATCTGACCAACGCTGCTCAAATTTAGAATGCCTGAAAAGTCCAAAAGCCATGCAACCACCTTAATTACTGCTCTGTGGAAGCCAACAAAAGATTATGGTGAGGTGCATTGTATTGAACCACAGAAGGGAAGCTAAAAATTTTAGGCCTAGTGAATTCCATAAGAAAAGCTATTGAAAGGGAATGTGACAAGGTTGAAGCTTGAAAAATGGAAGCAACAAGTCTTGAATCTATAAGAGAATTCCAGAATCTACAGGTATGTCTTGAATCCAAGAGGTCAAATCACAAGAGATGGAAATAGAATTTCACTCAAGAAAAGAATTCCCTCAAATACCACCTATTATCATTCATATAGACCCTAAAAAACCCAAACTAGATAGCTAGGTAAGAAAACATTGATTGAAATATAAAACCCCAAAAAACACAGAATAAAATATTCAATCTAGACCGTCCATTGGAGGGTCAAACCAGAAAGTTATTTGTAGAGAGACACTTTGCAAAATACCATTTCATGCATTGTTTCTTCATGTTTCTTTGTATCCCTGAGGTTTGATGTAATGAAGATAACCGCCCTTTGGAATAATCAGTCTTCTCAATGATTTAATATTCTGAAGCCCTCAATTCATCAATGGTCTCAAGACGGCCATCCTTTCAATCTTCGCTTGTGAGAATGATAACTTTCCAACAATTAAATCCATAGGTCCACCAAAGAATGCTTAAGATGACCCATTTGTGGATTAATCAAAAATAAAGTCAAGGATATGTCACATGGTAGTATCATGTTTTTGCATCCGCTTCTGTTGATTCCCCACATAGATCAACAGCTAAATCCCTGTATAATTTTGCATAAAATTTGGTCTTGTTTGGCCATGACAATCAAAGTTTTAAAGAAAGAGAAAAAGAAGAAAGGAAACTTAGTAAGGGAGGACTTTGTAAGGTTAAAACATTCCAAACACAACCAGTTGCAAATCTATGCCTGCATAGATGTTGTTTAACACCTCGCGCCTAGCACCGTCATATCCAATAGGGCGGTTCAAAGGAGGAGGAAGTGTCCGTGAGATAGTATTCCAGATGAGATTTAAAAGATTAATCAATCAATCCGATAACATCTGGGACAACGAGATCATCAGCTGCAAAGCTCATGATCATCGACACTAAGCCAAGCAGAGTTCACAATTTCTCGGGTCAAAACAATGTTTCGTAA
>JAYJMB010049597.1:15195-26532 GCA_036873735.1 Pouteria campechiana
TCTCTCTCTCTCTCTCTCTCTCTCTCTCTCTCGTGCTCTCGATATCGACCCAGCCTCCTACGAAACGGGCTGGATATCGAACCAGCCTCCTGCGAAACGTACGAAGGCGGTCCAGCCCACCTTGCATGTGATAAGATCCACAAATCAACGGCCTACGTTGCAATGTTGCCAAAGGCGAGAATTGTAAATAGAAGTCCTCTTAGATCCATCGATTGCTTAGCATTTGTTCAGAAATTTTTTTCATAATGCATTATTTCAGATGCAGGTAGCACCAAATCCCCTCACATTGTATCTCAAGGTGGGTTAATTAGATTGATAAAGTACATTTAGTGAAAATCTTTGTACATTACCGAAGAATAAAATCTCTCATTTCGAGTTTGGTTCATAAATGATTAAATAGCCATTGTTTAATTAAATTAACTAAAATCATTTTAATTAGAAGCATGCATAAGCCGCATCAGGCTCAGCATTTTGGTAAAACCATTTCCACCTGATGAACTCCTCGTGTCTTGCAATTTTAGTGATGAAGACAAAGGCCAGATTTTTGGAGTGGGTTGTGCGTTGGGGATGCCGGGTCAAATACCAATGTATCATTGTGTCACCCAATGTTTGAATCTTGGTAAAAATGTTACATTAGAGCGTTCATCGATCATCCTGATAGACATCCACCTAAGACACTGTCCACGGAAGACAGCCTTTACTGTAGCCTCCCATTCTGTTCATGGATGGCTAGATGGCTAGCCAGCTGTGATTATCTACAATCATAAATATAAATAATCCGTGGAGGAAAATAAGAAGATAAGTTGCTCAAATTGGTTATGAACCTTTGTGGAAGCAATCTTGGCATATCAAATCAGAACATTTTTATCCAAATGATTGACGTTTTCATCAGATTGGGTTGATGTTTCCCTGGTAGACGTAGTACCTGTCTGGGAATCAAAGGAGAAAAAAAAAGAAAGAAAGAAAGAAAGGAAAATAAGTAAAAGTGAAATCTAGAAAACAGAAAAAGAAGAGAGGACATGATATGACAAATTTGGGAATTGTACTTAAAAATAAAGTGAATAAAGACAAAATAGATGAAATTTTTAAGCAAAAACATAAAAACTAATGACCGAAATTAATTAATAATAAGGAAAAATATGGTTATGAGAGTAGGTAGGGGCAATTAAATATCATGTCAATTAAAAAGAGGTAGGAAAAAAATAGAAAGATATTTGCTCCACTTTTTTTACTTCCCCAACAAGGCCTTAACAAATTGATGGTATAATCCATGAGATGCATGTCCAAAATAACAAACACACATAATGTTGGCTCTAAAATAGGGGAGAAATTTATAAATGTTAATTTACTCAGTAGTGCTCAGCTACTAAATAGTGCTATTGATGAGAAGCTGGTCGCCTCAGCTCAGTCCCGGCTGTGGCCCAAATTCTTCTATGGTCTTTGTGGCAAGTGTAAGAACATCCACAAACGCGCTAAATGATGCACGCAGAAATCTAGCCTCCAAAGCTTCAAAATGACTGAATCAACAAATGTGGAAAATAAGAAGAATCTGTGTCAGCATTAAAGCAGTTTTGCAAGGAAAAAGAGCTTAATTCAGTCAGATAGGCAATGGAAACACAAGTTTGCAATGAGAAGAGAAAGACTGACACTAGAAGTCTTCCATCACACAAGGACATCTCCCTCTTCACCTTATCTGGTTGCAACTGCAATGGACATGGAAATTCATTAAGAGAATTGCCTGTTTGTGCTCACTTCAAATCTAATTCACGAGAATCTTATTTTCTCACCTCCTTGTCAACAGCTAATGCAGCATGGACAATGGATGCATTTTTCTCTGACCCATAGTCTACTTCAAAGTCACTGCAAACAAAATTTCAGCAATATATAGCATGCAAGTACCACAGGAAAAGTTAGCTAAATTGGCAATTCCACAATATGATCCACACTGTTAACTTGTCTATTAGACATAACTGCTGGAATCCAAAAATCAGTGTGCCATTTCTAAGGGATCAAAGCAGAAGCGAGATCTCATATGTTTGGAGTTCCTTCTGAAATTTGTTACGAACAAAATTTAGAACGCATCATAAACTTCTAAAGAAATAGGATGCAGTTCCTGTTAAATTGATATTCTCCCTTCGACTTCCTCTTCTTTTTCTTTTTTCACATTTTTATTATTTGTTTTCACAGGTATAACCACAAAGAAAACCCATAATCACAGTGCAACCAGGTTTCTTACAATTATGCAAACAAGGTGTAAACAGTCGATGAGTTTTAGCATCAGAGGCAAAATCCATGGTTTATATTTATTCCATTTAACAATCATAGAAATTATCCTAAAATGCATAGAAAGCATTGAAGTGAAGAATGTTGTGCATTTTATCAAATAGAAAGCCATAATTGCATAGCAGTTGTCCATATAGTGAGCTTTGCAACCTCCAAGGTATATCTATAGAAGACACAAAAGCCTGAAAACATGAGCTTTATCCTCAAGGTGGTTGGCAAGATGGAAATTAGAAGATACCAAAATAATTGTTTGTAGGACTAAAAATCTCAAACAAACTGATTCTCTAAGAATCATTTCGCTAAACCATGAATGGAACCCAGTGGAGTATAGAAACTACGATTGGTTATAGGCAATTCCTGGAATCTGATAAAAAGGCATTTGGCTGGAATTCGATACCGACTGGAATAATTCCCCAACACAAGAATTCCCCAAATTGAGGATTCCATTTCAGCAAGTTGCCAATTTGATCAAGAGATTGGGTTTCCAAAACAGTTTATTCTTATGAAACTTGATCGAGAAAGCAAGAAATTTAACTGAAAGGAAAAACAGAACAAAATAAGACAAAAAACCGAAACTAAGAAACACAGCAAGAAATTACAAAGTTGAGACAAGACCAATGATGGAAAAGAATTTTTTTTAAAAACAAAATATGCATGGAAAATGAAAAGAAAATAAAACAGAGTACCAATAAAGATTTAGGTTTCTGACCAGCTAAATTCCCATTCAGAAGGTGGGGCATTTTTATTCTTCCCATCAGAAATAATCGCACTCATATTCACAATAGGAACCAGCGACAAAGAACACCTGCCCTTGAGCACATGAAATCCAAATATCTGTCAATACACAACTATTATCAAGCAAAATGAAGTAGTTATAGTAGAAACATCTACACCTGATAACTTCCCAATTATGCCTAATGGGACAAAACCACTAAACATCTAGAGAGAAAATTTCGAAAGCTAAACCCCAACAGATCCGAGACTACGCATCGTGTTGTTTTGTTGATATAAGATGATCAATGGCCTGTATCTGTAAATGAGACTAGTGCAGCAACGGTATCCCTAAAGTTTAGAGAGAGAGAGAGAGAGAGAGAGAGTAGATAGATACCTGTAGTAGAAGAGTAAGGTTGGCGAGCCTGCTGGCTGATCTCTTAGGTTGGGAGTTGCAGCAACGGCAGCGAAGCAGGGATGCTGGATGACCTCTTCGGTTAGGCTGGAAATTGCTTTTAAAAGCCGCGCTTATAAACGCAGCCAAACGCCAGTCATGCATATGTTAGATCTCAGTTTAGAACGAATCTTTATAAAATAATAATAATAATAATAATAATAATAATAATAAATTGAATAAAAAACCATAAATCGAATCGGATGATAAACGGTTGTTTGGACACCTAGAAAAAAATCAGGAAAATAAATTTCCCCCACTTTTTAATGAAAAATAATTAATAATTATATACATACATACATACACATTGAAAAAAATGAAAAAATGATATTATAAAATAAGGTAAGGATCTGAAATAAAGTGATAAAAATAAAATAGATATACTTTTTAATTAAAAAGATAGAAGGTAATAATTAAAAGCGCAAGTAATGATAAAAAAATATAGAATTATTAAAGTATTTGACATATTATATCGACTAAAAGAGAATAAGGGCTGAACTTCACGTGTTTAAATAACATAACTCACAGTCTACGATCAAACAAACAAACACTTTGCCAAAGTTAATCGCCTCAAAAATAGATTGACATTTGCTGGATGTAAATAAAAAATGTATAACAACCACGAATGGATTTTCCAACACTAATACTGAAATAGCCATCGACAGAGACGGCTATATGCCACTTGCATAAAAGCTACAACAGCATCACAACTGTATGATTAAGCTAGCTTGTTTCCACCGTACAAAAAGCTCAAAAGAAATTATCCCAATTCCCTCCAAATTAAACAATCGATAGCCCATACATCAGACAAATGGATTGGAAAAGAAATGAAAACACTGGCTGTTCCACAAATGGGACACTCAATATCCAATATATACACATTTACACTACATTAACTTAAATATATACATTAAAACACAAGAATCCCTGGCCTTGTCTGCACAGCTAAAGAGAGGGGTCTCAAGTAGAAACTCCTCGGCGTAAACAAAGCCACCAGCCACTACTCCCATCAAGCCCAATTCTCCATTCATTGCAAAATATAAGAAACTCCTACAAAGAGGTAGAATGACATTGCTAGTCTCGTATTCTACAGTCTACACTAGGTACCGGGGACGACGAGAGCTTTACCACTGAATTTTGATGAACAGACTTGGAAATTGGTTTGCACTAGAAAGATGGTAGCAACCACCCCATGGTCCAACCCAAGAGCAGCCCAGCACCAGCAAGACCCAAACCAACTGCAAGGGCAACTGCATATCTGCCAATGCCACTTCTGTGGTGCTGCGTCGTCTTATGCATGCCCTTCCTTGACTGCCTTGCCTTCAGCGGCATCCATGGTAAGGTTGGGAAGAAGTCGGTGATCCTCTGGTGGTCAGTCTTGAGCTGAAGAATAAGGGTCTCCAGCTGTAAGAGTTGAAGCCACTGCTTGTATGCAAATAAATGAGATGCCTGTTTGAATAAGAGCTTAACCACATGTTCTTTCTCGGAGTAGGCCTGCTGAGCTGCCTTTTCTGCTTCCCTTGCCCGAGTCTGGGAATGGCGAAGTGCTTCCAACAGCTGGGCCTTACTAGGTTCACCCTCAGAAGTATGCCCGCTGTCCATTGAGTCCCTAATGGAAGTGCTGTCACCACGACTGCTGTTACGCAAAAAAATAATGAGCTCCAAGCAAACAACCTCAAAAAGACAGTATACAAGACGACAAGAAAAAATGGTCATTGATAGAAAAACATGATACAGGTTATTCTGAAAAGATTTCTGAAGATGTAACAGCCAAAGTTAAGCTTGAATGTTGAAACAGAGACCTTGGTCTATTAGGTGGCCGCATAAGAACGTTTGAATGAACAAACCTGTACAATCTATGTCATTATATGAAGCAAAACAGCCCCCAGCCCCACTAATTTTTGGAAGTTCTGAATAAATTTGGATGGTTCACTAAATTTTGTGAGAATTCCTTTGAAAGGACCACTATGAAGTGTGGCCCCACCCCCAACTTTGCCCAGCATGCACATGCTACTGCTTTTGGTAAGTGTGGCCATGACTGCATAATCTGGATGAATACTTTGTTGCATATACCATGGATGGAACATGCTCAAAAATTGCAGTTTGCAATACCAACAGGACTGTGTATTGCTTTCGCAAGCTGCATCAGAATTCAAGATCATCCTGCCAAGGCGATCTGTGCATAAGAATTCTGAGGCATAAGGTGGGACAACCAATGGTGATTGGCCTACTGAACAATCAACCTTAAACGATAAGGAAGACCATCAAGCTTAAAAGTCAAACTTTTATGCTCTGAGGAAGTTGTGGTGGGGGTGTCAAACGCTGGCTGGATCCATCACAGTAGTGATGAACTGACTAGAAAACAAATCCCACCATCTGTCCGATGATGATTTTTTGGTACTATTGACAATTACAACTGATGTGAATTGGTACCATGCTATGGCCACTTCAAATGAAAAATATCAGTTGTTCTCAACAAAATCACCTCGAACCTTTGACCAGTGAAAAATAATGAAAAAAAAAAGGAATAAAAAACCAACATGAGGAAACATGTCAATGAGCTCTCCTACGCATTTGCCGGCATGATGCATCTTTATGTGTTTTTTCGATGGGCCCGTATTTTAAAGCAGCCCAATTGGCACCATAAATTCAAACTTTCTCAAAGTTGTGGCACAAAGTGGGCAAACTCTTCAGCTTGTGCACAGCTCTCATTGACAAACTATGGCATGGCCCATACTTGCCCTTTATCCATCTGCCAAACTGGTAGTAAAAAGTAAGTAAATACTATGGCAGAAGATTTGGCAAAGGGCAGATCCCAGATTCATACAATGAAAGTAAACATACAATGGGGCACAGGCTTAGTTTGCCTCCTTCATTGTAGCCTGTGATCACCTGGTGTTCATCCAGTTGTCCAAGTTGTCCTGGGCATACACCTAATTGCGTAATATTCATGCTGGACCCCTTGTTTTACCTACTTGCATGCATAAGCAGATGGCCCAGCTTGGTGGTAATATCTTAGTCAAGATTTGGGCAAAAACCATTCTGTCAAATACAAAAGGACCACGATTACGTGAATGAAGCCTTGGGAACTCTTTTATAGACATCCAGCAATCAGTCACACTCTTCATCTCTAACACAGTTATTTATAACATGAGGCTATAATAGATACTGGAGGTTTCTTCCTCCTGTTTTGCATGCCAGTTTCATGAAATGGGTGCCTTAGGGGGACGGAACTTGGGCATACTGAGTTTACTTCTAGATTCATGTGCTTGATTCTGGATTCATTGGTATCTGAGCAGATATGACTCATCAGAAGTAGTGCCTAAGAAGCTTCAGTTTATGATATAGCTAAATTTTCTTTTCTCAAGCTACAGTCTTATATCTAAATGTCAAAAGCATTTGCATTCTTTCACAATATATCAGCGTTTGTACAACAATGCAATTTAACATTGTAAATAGTTGAATCTCGAATCCACAGGCATGCTGCTGCAAGCACCTAATAATTACTATATGGATGATCTGACCAAATTTTTAAAAAAATTATTGTAAATTTCCCAACAATAGGATGTTAGAAACGAGTTAGACATTGAAAGACCTATACAGGCTTTAGTGAAACCAAAAATTGTAAATTCACTATAAAATAGAGCCAATTAAAGGTATAGAAGATGCATTATTTCACAGGACTAACATCCAAGAGCATTCAAAAAATCAATTACCAGCCCACGTACCTGCCAAGTTTCTCAGAATCAGAAAGAGGGCGTTTCATTTCAGTAGCAAGCCAGTACTTTCCATCTGTTTTACCCAAAGCAAGACTGTGTTGAGCATGATCAATCTGATTACAGAGGTCTGAATGCATCTTCATATCCACAGATGAGGAAATCATTGCATCATGGCCAAAAGTCTCAAGACAAGCAAATGGGCCTCTTCTAATGTGCATGGGTTGGGGCCGTGGTAGATCACAATTTTCTATGTTCTCAAGTGATTTCTGTGCAACCAATGATGCTAGCTCATCCTGATCAGCAGTGCGCCACCATATCTCTGTCTTGCCGCCTCCTATCCAAGGTGTATACAAGTCTGAACAACTCTTATCAGATTGGTTTGAGATAAACTTGTCAACAGGCTCCCAATCCATTAAATCCCCATGTTGGTACCAGTTTTCATCCATGCCTGATTTAGGCTTAAGTGGCTGTTGTTTGTTCAGGTTAACAGCCTTCAGCTCTTGCACTCTTCCTTCAGATTCATGCTTCATACAGGCAGTTGAAACTCTCCAATGTGACTCTGAAGATGGGCACAAATTCTTGTCATGATCAATGCCAAAATCCTCAATTGGTGTAGGCTTCTCAGTGACTTCAGAAGTGGGGATCACATCTTTATTTCCTGCACCTTCAATCTCAAATTCTATGGCACTAAGCTGCTCGTATACATATTCTTTCTGGCTGGCAAAGTTGGGCTGAAGCTGTAGCCACCATTTTGTATCAGGAGGTAGAGTAGAACTAGTGGGATTCCAGTTCAGAGGGGTAAAACCTGAAGCTGGATGATCTGGCTCACTTGCTGCATCACCATTGGATGCATCAGATTGTGGCTTGGATGATGAGGACGATGGGCAGCAGGCTAACTTTGGAGCTCTCTTGGCATCTTCTTGGACAAAGCAACGGTTGGCAGTGCGCTGCCAAGCAGCCCTTGCTTCTGCTGCAGCCATTACAGTCGCAACAGATACATGCTAACAAACTGAACAAAGCTGAGGAAACATGAGAAAACTTTTTTAGAAGGTGATGCATTATGCTATAAAGTCAAACTGCAATCAGCAACAGATAAATGCAATCGCCTTCCCTGGCATTTATATATTCAGATGGGCTCTAAATTGCAATTGCTTTAGTTTCAATCCACAACCCAAAGAATGACAAATGCACTCTGGGGGCTACTTTCTCACTGTGAATTGTAGGAAACAGTATCAGTCGCTTTTTTGAATCCAAAGACAACCTAATTGATCAGAAACTACAATTAAGAATCCAAATCCAATTGAATAGAGTTGCTAAGTTCCACACTAGTAAAGCTCCCCCAATCAACAGTAACTGACACACCGATATCAAATGACCAAACATGTCCAATAGATGGAGAGTTCCAATGGGTAAGCGACACTGTTCTACTTCTGCTCCAAACATAAGGGCAATTCGTTCTTAACTCCTAAGGCCACAACAGCATTGAAAAGACATAGTCATTGACATGAAACCGTTTCAGCTACCCGTATATTATTAGATAGGGACAAAGTCACAAAACTGAAGAACAAAGCAATCAATTTTAAAAGCAAGAAGATCTAGACAGTGCACCCTGCAAATTGCACTACGAGAAGTTCACGGCATATGTCCTCTTGACAAGCATGCTTACCTATGAATGGATAGAGTTCTGCAGTCTTCATAAAACATGCTCCCAATAGTTTACGAACAAAAGGTTAAGAACAGTCATTATTCTTTGTTATGAAATGATTTGGTTAAAAAACACACTGGGGGCTGACAGTAAGATCCATTGCAAAGAAAAGGCCATCAAATATCTTGAGAGGGCCCAAGAAAGCTACAAGTCACACTGTCGCAGATCTTCCAGATGCAAGTTTCATATGATCTATGAAACACAAACTCTAATTGAAGCCAACAAGAAAGCTGGGTAAAATGCATGCCATGCCATCATCCATGACAATGGGTTGTAACTCGCCAATTGAACACCATCTCATCCACATAGAAAATTTCACCCCAAAACTTGATTAAAATTCAAAGATTTAAATTACATAGGAGATAAAACTAATCATACGACGAAACCAAGAGATCCCTCGAGTATCCGTTTATGAAATGGATCCACCATCGAGCCAACCTGGCAAGAAATTTCAATCCCAGCTTGGAAACCCAGACCCGATAAGTCAATATCCTAAAAAAATACATACAAAACACAATAGAAAATAAAAAAAAATAGAAAAAACAGTAGAAAATGAAACCAAAAATCCGAAGAAAACCAAGTCTCTACATAGAAATCGAACTATATGGAGAAAACTAAAAAGCAGTGTACACCCACCAACAAAACCCAATTCATAAATTTCCCCGTAATCTTAATTCTCACCAAAAACAGGTAAAGAGAATAGATAGCAAACGTCCTAGAAATCGAAAAGGTGTAATCTCCCATTCATGGCCTAAAACCAACACACCCAACTGATCAACAGACCAAACCAAAAAAGAAGACGAGTTCCACCGAAAACGTCAAACAACAACCCCATGAAAGATTCGGCATTAGATCAGCACACCCATCAATAAAAATTTAATCTTTACTACATGTGGTGGTGTCGTCGAGTTCGAGAAACAATATACCTTAGCGACCATGAATTTTCATACAGAGAGAGAGAGAGAGATGGTGTGAGAAAGAGTCAGCAAAAAAATATAGTATTGTCGGTACGAAGGAATGGATCTGAGAGAGTTTTGAGTTGTTGAAAGCCAAGGAATTCCTTCTGACAGGATTTTATCTTCATATCACCCCTTCCTTTCCAAAGTAAATCAATTTCCGGAAAGAGTAGATTACAAACGTCCAAAGCCTAGCTAGCCCATGTTTTCATCGACTTTCTCTTTTCCTGGCTAATTAGCCTTTTTATTCTCCTTCTCTTTCTTGCGGTGCTGAATCTGAATGCTAATGCTCCAAATATGGAAACTTCCCAAGCTGCCCCCCGTTTTGCTCCCTCAGTGTGCCCGCAGATACAAGGATCTCCACCTAACTTCATCTCTCTTCTATTGTGTCGCAGCACCCAGATTTCGGTGCGATTCGCGCAGGTTAAGCAAAGATTCCAATCAGTTCAAAGAAATAGAAACTGCTTTAAAAAAAAAAAACTTAAGGTACACATTTTGTAGAAAAAAAAATAAATAAATCACCTTTGGTGAAAGAAGGATAAAACTCTCAATTTTATCCACATTTAACTATCTTTAATTTTCTTACTTTTTTCACATTATTATTTTTTAAATATCTATTTCATTTTTTATTAATTTTAGGACAGATATTACCTCTTTAATTCAATATTTTCTACTTTATTTTTATTAATTTTAAATTTTTTTATCTTTTAAATCTTTTTAACCTTAGGTCAAACAAGCACTTACATAAAAAATGATTAATTTAGTAATCATTTTATTTTAACCCCATAATAACATTTTTATATTGATGTTCATATATTTAAAAATTTTTAAAAGCCATTATAAAAGAAACCCTTAAGAGAACATATGTGTGTGTCTTTTAAAAATTTATAATGAATTTTATGGATCAAGAATTTATTTTTTTTAAATATTTTCTACAACATTAAGTTGTTATTTTATATTTTAATTAATTATATGTTTACATGAAAATTTTAAATGTTAATTTTACTTTTTAAAAACTTTTTATCAATGAAATGATCTGATTTTTTTAAATGATGAAATCCAACTTTTAATTCCAGTGAAAATAATATTTTATGCATTAATTAATTAATTAATATTAAAGATACTAATTATTAAACAAATAAAATTAAACACGGCTTGGATTCATTCAAACGACAATAGAAGATTCAGAAAAAAAAAAGAACAATACTAAGATTTTGGTGTCTATTCTTCTATTTGATGGGATAGAAAAAGCATCTGACTGAAAATTAGCACTTATGATTATGACGCGAATCTACCGGTCCAAAGATATTGGAATATCAGGCTGGCATAGAGGAATCAATCTCTAATCATTTGATCTATTTATAAGATTATTTTTATTTTAAGCTACCCGAAAAATCCGATGAACGGTAAGGATGAACCCTAAATGCCCAGCTTTGCTAGAATTTAGGTCGCTTGATCAGCGGTGTGGATAGCACTTGCCCTTGAAGGCGGGGTCACTTGCTCCGCGAA
>JAYJMB010049608.1:0-29604 GCA_036873735.1 Pouteria campechiana
TTTGATAGGTTGAAAAAAAGACCAAGCTGAAATTTTGAAACCCTTAAAAACCAAGTTGGAAATGATGCAATGAAATTTTTATTGATGTTTACATGTTTACCTAATTAGGTAATAAGTGATGGGATATAGAAAATGATATTTTAGACCCTAAATATCCAAAGGTATAGATGAGTGAATGTCACTTAGAAATGCATTAGTTGTGCTTGAGCTTATGTAGTTCATTGAGAATGAAGTGATACATGAAATGTTTGTAGGATCCATTAGACCTTGAATTAGAAGGCAATGATCGAATTGAAGGTTGGGGATTCGTTTTCAAGTGAGGTAAGTAGGATTCTCATGAATGTATGTGTGGTTGAGTGTGACTGACATGTTAGCATACGGGTACCATGTTTTATCGTACATGTTGATGTTTTGTTATGAATTTATGGAATGTACTTTTATTTGAGTTTAAGCTCATGCATTGATGTTGAAATTTTGATTTAATAATTGTTGTATTGAGAATGATTATGCTCATGCAATACGATGTGTGTGGTTATGACATGGCATCAGTGTGCATGTGGTTTCATATGTGGCAAATGTAATTCCTTGTGTGGCATAGGGATAGCCTGTGTGGCATAAGGATAGCTTGTGTGGCTAATGAGTTGCCTAGTGGCTTGAGGATGGCCTGTGTGGCCGATAGAATGCATGTGTGGCATGTAAAGCCTATGTGGCTGAGTGATGGCCTTAGTAGCACTTGATGTATTATACTTGTGTATTTGCATGATTATAAGCATGCTTGGATTGAGTGCTACATTATTTCATTGGCATGAGTTGGTCTATGTAACTTGATGAGTGATTTGTGTTATGTTACTTCCATTCTTACTTACTGAGTTTGCCCGGACTTACCCATTTTTCTATATTTTACATGTCAGGCATAATGAAGGAACCCAACCAGGGGTTGGTGCCTAAAATGGGAACTACTGATGATGGAGTGACATTATTTATTTAATTATTGATTATTTATTGAAGAGAGATTATAGTGGATTATGTGACTTGTCATCTATTAATTCATTATTGGTGGATGATGTATAAGGAGAGGTTTAAATTCTCATTACTTATTGATTATTGATTCTTAGCTATTTTCATGCAACAAGACTAGTAGTTGGTCGATGGGATTATGGATGTAGATTTGCAGATGTATATGGCCCATGTGGATGATTAGATGTATGTATAGGTTTGAAAACCCTCATATTTTAGGGGAAACTCTACCAAATTTTTGGCAAGATATTTTTATGAAATATGAGTAAGTAGCTCCCTGAATTTAGGGGTGTTACAGAGTGGTATCAGAGCAGGTTAGTCTTGTTAAGGCATGACAATAACTAGGAGATCGAAGATATAGAAAGGTCATGATAAGTATAAACGAGAGAGAGAAATCATTGCTAGTGTGGGGAGTGCTAGTTTAAAGAATGGAATTAGAGACCCTAGGCACTTCCACTATCAAGTTATGTGAATGAATTGCATAAGTGCTAATTGGTTTGCTGTTGTATAGTTGTATATTATTCATTGGTACAGAATGGTACTAAGGAAGTGTGTTAACAAGCAAAAAGCCCTTATAGTGGAGGAACCTATAAGAAGGATGACTAGGTCATGGACTACATGCATGGTGATCCGAGAGGCACAAGAAGAGACTCCTAGGAGGAAACTACTGAGAGAAGCATCGAGAGAGTAGGAAAATACACCTCAAATGGCTGAGGATGGAGAACATAATGAGGCTCCCAGCGAAAGAGAGAATGATCAAGTGAATGCAGAAATTCTAGAGGTTGAAAGAGGTCCAACAATTATAGGAAGTTGTAGGCCAGATGTGCTAGGGTCTAGCAGAGGGACTGTTCCACAAATGAAGACAACGGGGTTTGGACCCATGATGAACATAATGCTAGGGATGGCTTAGATATTACAATAGCTTCTCCATGCAGTGGACTGGGGGCACATGATACAACAACAACCTAGACTGGAGCTGAATGTGAAGATGTTTCATAAAATGAAGCCTCTGACCTTCAAAGGAGAGAAGGATTATAAAGTGGTGGATGAGTGGATCATAAGAATGGAAAAGCTTTTCACTTACATGAGATGTCCTGAGGGACAGAAAGTACCATATGTAGTTTATAAATTGGAAGGAGATGCTAAATGATGGTGGAACATGAAGAAGCATACATTACCTAGTGATGGGATGAACATGACATGGGTGGATTTCCGGGAGAGGTTTCTCTGTTGATATGTGCCAACTAGCAAGAGGCCTAGGAGGGCAACACAATTTATGTCCTTGTATTAGGGAAAGAGGATAGTTGAAGAGTATGATTAACAATTCAGATCTCTAATTATATTCGTGCCATGGGCATAGACTGAGTCCTTGGAGACAGCCAAAAAGTTCCAAGAAGGCCTAAGATTGTCTATTAGGTGAGATGTGGCTCTTTTTATGTTGACAAAATATGAGGACATCTTGGAGAGAGCTAGAGTAGTGGAAAGGGAGGAAGAGGAATATAATAAGATCAGGGATAAGAAGCGAGGAGCCAAGGACAATGGATAGGAACATAGGTAGAAGCATAGAACCAAGCAAACTAATGATGGACCTCCAAAGAATGTGTGCTGCAATTGTAAGAAACCCGGCCTCCTTATTGCCTAGTGTACATCTGAGAGGCAAAGGCAAGGAGAGTAGAGGGGTAGACCCACTCCGAGGCAAAATAGAGAGACAGAGCAAGGACAAAGGCACCCAACTACTTGTTTTTCTTATGGAGAGCCTAGGCACATCTTGCCAAATTGTCCATACTTATAGTAGGGAGATCAGAGGATGGCACAACAGCCCATGCATGGGGGAGCTCAGATGGGAGGTAGAGGTAGAGGTCGTCCATATGAGGAGCAGAGACAGAATTAGGCGCCAGGGCATCATTATGATGGACAGAGGCAGAACCAAGCACTAGGACAACCATATAATGGGCAGAGGCCTCAGGTGGCAGCAGTTGTTTAGGCAGCCAAAGTGCAAGAGGCTCAAGCACTGGAGGATATGGTGAAAGGTAACCTTTATGTTTGTGATCATATGGCTAGTGTATTGTTTGATCCTAGTCCATCTCGATCTTTTGTTTTTATTGCATTTTTGAATAGAACTGGATTGTCTAAGTATCCTATGTATCATGATGTAAGAGTGTCTACACCATTGAGAATAGTCCATGTAGCATCTGAAATATGCTATGAAATCCCCACAGTGATAGAGAATTGATAGTTTGTGGCTGATTTGATTGTGCTAGACATGGAGGGATTGGAAACAATTTTTGGGTATGGACTAGTTATCCAAATATGAGGCCAAAGTAGATTGCAACACTAAGAAGGTGACTTTGAAGGCTTTAGTTGAAATTGGTATTATTTTTAGGAGTCTACCTAAAGGTGAAGTGCCTAAATTCATCACGGCAATGAGAGCAATGAGTTTAGGATGGAAGGGGTTTGAACCCTATCTAGTGTCTGTAGTGGATGCTCATTCTGACCATCAACTATTGGAGGATATCCCCGTAGTTCAGGATTTTTTGGATGTATTTCCAAAAGAGTGGCTAGGGTTACCGCCGGAGAGAGAGGTGGAGTTTGGTATTAACCTCCAACTTGGAGCTAAGCCAATATCGATAGTTCCATATCATATGGCGCCAATAGAGATTGCAGAATTGAAAGAATAGTTGCAGGAGCTGATGGATAAATGGATAAAGGGTTTATTCACCCTAGTGTGTCTCCATGGGGGGCATCGATGTTGTTTTTGAAGAAGAAAGATGGTAATTTGAGACTGTACATTGACTATAGAAAGTTGAATAAGGTTACTACTAAGAACAAATATCCATTACCTTGGATTGATGATCTGTTGGATCAGTTGTAAGGAGCAAGGATATTTTCCAAGATTGATTTGCAGTCAGGGTATCATCAGATGAGGGTAAAAGCTGCGGATGTATCTAAGACCACATTTAGAACCAGATATGGGCACTACAAGTTCTTGGTGATGTCATTTGGGTTAACTAATGCTCCAGCAGTGTTTATGGATTTGATGAATAGAGTGTTTAGACCCTATCTTGATTAGTTTGTGGTGGTTTTCATTGATGATAATCTAATATACTCTAATAATAAAGAGGAGGATGAGCAACATTTGAGGCTAGTATTACAAAAGCTCAGGGAGGAAATGTTGTATGCTAAATTTAAAAAATATGATTTTTGGATGAACAGTGTTGCCTTCTTGGGATATGTAGTATTAGCAGATGATATTTCTGTGGATCCTCACAAGATAGAGGCAGTAGTGAATTAGTTGAGGCCAACTAATGTGACAGAGGTGATGAACGTTTTGGTATTAGCTGGTTACTATAGGAAATTTGTGGAAGGATTTTTCACTATTATAGTGCTTATGACCAAACTGACCTGTAAGGGGAGTCGATTTAATTGGATAAAAAAGTGTGAGGAAGCATTTCAAGAATTGAAGCAGCGTTTGGTAGAAGCACCAGTGTTAGCATTGCCATTAGGCAAAGGTGGATTTGTGGCATACAGTGATGCCTCTAAGAATGGACTGGGATGTGCATTCATGCAGAATGATAATGTTATAGCATATGCTTCTAGACAGTTAAGGCTGCAAGAGCAGAACTATCTGACACATGATGTAGAGTTAGTGGTAGTAATCTTTGCATTGAAGATTTCGAGGCATTACTTGTATGGGGAGAAGTGTGTCATCTATATTGATCACTAGAGTTTGAAGTACATTTCTACACAAAAGGAACTAGATATGCAGCAAAGGCAGTGGTTAGAGTTACTAAAAGATTATGATCTAGAGATTCATTACCATCTAGGGAAAGCCAATGTGGTAGATAATGCATTGAGCAGGAAGTCAGGTAGCAGAATGACTTGCATGATTACATAGAAGGTAGAACTGTTTGAGGAATTGAGAAAATTGGACCTTGATGTTGTATGGAAGTTTGGTGGCATAGGTGTGCCAGTGATTATTCATCTTACCTTAATAGATGAGATTAAGAGGGCTCAGGAAGAGATGATAGATGAGGGTTTTCGGAAGATAAGAGAGAGAACTCGGAATGGAAAGTTGATATACTTTCTGATGGGCTCATATGGTATTTTAAGGTATAGGAATCGACTGGTAATTCCTAAGGATGCAACTGTAGTGCAAAAGATATTGGAGGAAGCTCATTATTCACCTGATACTATCCATCCAAGGAGCATGAAGACGGATAATGACTTGAAGACATGCTATTGGTGGATTGGTATGAAAAGTGATGTAGCTCAATGGGTAGCTAAATCTATGACCTGCCAAAAGGTGAAAGCAGAACACCAAAGGCTAGGAGGATTGTTACAGCCTATTGCGATCCTTGAGTGGAAGTGGGAAAATATTAGGAAAATATAACTATGGACTTTATTATGGGACTACCAAGTACTACGGTAAGATATGATAGCATATGGGTGATTGTAGACAGATTAACTAAGGTAGCTCACTTTGTGCTTGTAAAGACTATTTATACAGTTGAGAAATATGCCTAGATCTATCATAAGGAGATTGTGAGGTTGCATGGAGTGCCTACGTCGATTATTATTGATCATGGATCAATGTTTACTTTCAAATTTTGGAAGGCTTTGCACAAGGCTATGGGAACTCAGTTGGATTTTAACACCACCTATAATCTGCAGACAGATGGACAAACAAAGCGAGTGAATAGGCAATTGGAGGACATGTTGAGAGTCTATGTATTGGATTGGGCCAAATCATGGATAGAGTACTTATCTTTAGCAGAGTTTGCTGACAATAATAGTTATCACTCAAGATTCAGATGGCCCTACTGAAGGCGCTGTATGGACGAAAATGTAGATTGCATTTACACTAGGATAAGGTTGGTGAGAGAGCATTGGTTGGTCTTCAGATGGTTGTGGATACTATGGATAAGGTGTCTCAGGTTGAAAAAGATGATACGGATTGCTCAATCATGCCAGACGAGTTATGCATATACGAGGAGGCGTAATCTAGAGTTTTAGGTGGGAGATATGGTATTCTTGAAGGTATCTCCTTGATGAGCTCATAATATATCATGTTTTAATAAATTCATATATTTTGGAACTTTATTTGACATGTTTTATTGGTTCATAACTACATTTGATGAAATATTACACTTTATAAAGTTATTTGATTTTTCAGGTAACAAATCATGTCAAGATGAAGCTTAATGTAAACAAGCACTACTTTGAAGCCATTTCGGGTGCTGATTGAGATGGATTCAGCAAAAGTGGTCAACATAAATGTTAAAGTCCTTTAAGTCATCTATCTAATATAATAAGAATCATTGGATTTGGAGTTCATATATGGAAGTTATGTCCAAAACACTACACCTATATTAGACTTCAATTCAGTTTTGGATGTGCAAAATATGGTATCCATTATGGTCCAATTTTGGCACATTTAGAGGATTATTTGGAAGACATGTTGAATATGATAGTTATATACCTCAAAGGCAGCCTTCTAATGTAATAAGAATTATCTAATTCCAATGTCATGTGAAGAAGATACAGTTGAAACAGTGAAGGCATATCAAGTGGATAGCAACTTGGGTGCCTAGGCACCCAAATGGGCGACTATGCTCCCAAAATGACCAACATAATCCGATTTTTGAGCACCTATGTGCCCACATAGGAGATTTGGGCACTTCTATACCCAAATGAGTGCCTCTGTGCCCATGCCACTCCATTTCATGCATGCAGATGTTTTCTCCCCTTTTTGTGCACTATAAAACCTATTTTTTTAGTGGGTTTTCAGAGGGAGTTTTTAGCTAGGGTTTTTGGAGGCTAGAAAGAGGGGAAATAAAAGGGTTTTTGAAAAGGCTTTATGGAGGAAGATTCAAGTTGGATTTCAAGCCAAGCATCAAAGGGGAAGATTTCTACCACTTCAATCATTAATATTCCATTGTTTTCATTTCCATTTCTCATTTGTATTGTGGATTAGAGTATAGAATCAAATTTTAGATAATGTGGAATGCTTATCTTATGGATTTGCATTCAATGATGTGTATCTAAACTCCTCTTTCTAGAGGGGAGATGGAGCTTATGTGGATTTCATGATGTAGACAATGAGTTATGTTATTGAGAATGTTTTGTCGGTTTATTTGTGATGTTTTATGATTAATGCTTTTAATATATTAGTCATTTATTGAATAATTATGCATTTGAGATTTAACACTTGGGAGAGGTAATTCTAAATGGGATATAAACATTATAACATGGAATGCTAGATGAATTTTGTTTTTAACTATGTCATCTAAAGAAGATATAGTTAAAACAAAAGGAATTCAATGATTCCATCATAATTCAATTAAACAACCAAACTGAATTCAATTACTAACACTTATTAGTGAAACTTTTATGGTTTCTTCATTTCAAATTCATATACCCTGTGAAGCAATAACAATTCAAGTGTCCGAATAAGATGCATATAAGCATCACCATGCTTCACCGTGCTACTCTGAACATAACAAATATTTATCATCTCATATTAATCAAATATTGGATCAACAAACCATATCTAGACCAACATCATTTCTATCAATTTATCAGTACCTCTATTTCCTAACTAACGCCTTCAGCATACAATTAACATTTCACTTTCATTCTTATGTTTTTCCATAATTCTCATGCGTTAATAAACTCTTATTGGCATGTCATTTTCTATTTCTTCCAACAACTATTACAATCATGGTTCTAGGCTTATCTCTTAACTTAAACTTATCACATAAATAAGTCACTGGGCTCTGATACCATTCTGTCATACCTCGCTTCCGAGGTGTGACCTTGTTCATTTGCCTTTGTTTTCAATACAACTTCATCACTTTTATGGTGGGGGTGCTCCGATTCCATTTTATTACACCTATACTTTTCATTAATTCCTTTCCAAATTTACAAATTTCTAACGAGATTTCTATTAAAAATTCGATAGTCTCCCTTGAAAATATCAAGATCAACAACTAATATACATTGATTTATCAAATAAATTTCTAATATATATACTCATAATTTCCAATCATGAATAAAACTGAAATTTTAATCATTATAAATCAAACCATAATTAACTCACTAAGCCAACTTATCCATAGCCCAGAACCTGTATTACAACATGATGACACTACACCTTAGAGGAAACATATCATGCTATAACAATATTATACATCATCTACTAAGACATGCTAATCCACTTCTTTAATATATCAATTCAAATCCTTTAATTATAATTACACAAATACATTATGAAAATTACTAATATATAATTATACAAAGGGATTCCAATCCCAACATTCAAACATACCATCCAAAGGTCTTTAGTCTTTCTCACAAATCCTTTGCCTGACCTATTAGCTAAAATTTAAATAAGAATGCATGAGTCAAGGCAACTCAGTAAATAGACAAATGTAATAAATAATAATCAACCCATAAATAGCATATTTCAATCTAGAACACAAATAATCTCCAATAAGCAATCTTATCTTCAATACATAGCTATGAGGCTCAATCATCAACCCAGTAATACTCAAATACAACTATACTACGAGGACAAAAATCCTCATTGTTCCAAATATGTAACCATGTTAATGACAAATAATATCAATTCATCAATTAACACCAAATAGGGAATTACATTCATTCCCATCCAATCAACCAATCTCATATTAAATTGATCTTCAATTTAACCATACAACAAAAGGGATGTTCTCTATCCCTCACATTAGACATCCGTACAGAATAAAAACATTAAACATTAAAATCCAAGGGATATCCATTATCCCCAACAACCCAAACAACATTAATCTTAAATAATATGGGATATCTATTATCCCCAATCAAAATCAAACATGCCCGGATTTAAAACAAAGGGATAAATATTATCCCTAGCCATCCAATAAAAACAAATGCCTACTTACCTCAGGCATTTGGCTCCAAACGATATCTCTTCAGCTTTATGGCTTTTCATCCTTCTCAGATCATCATGTATAGAACAACAACCTCATTTACTTAACCATTTGTAATCATGTATTCAATACATCGTATTAATATCTCTTTCATAGCCAATCGTAGGCTATAATCATCAAACATGTGCTAAACACTAATTAAACTAGGATTTTTTCACAATTATCACAAAACCTTCTTGCCTGACATATTGATCTAGTAGCTTACATGATTGAGCATTTAAACAACTTGTAAATAACTCAATTAAGCTTTAAATCTACTCATTTTATGGCTTACATAACCAATCAAAAGAATCTTCTTTTTAACTCCAATTAGGTCATGGTTTAAAACATGTTTTGCATGTCCAAATTATCCCAAATAAGCCTTAAAATATTATAATCAATGCATTAAATGTTTTCCCCATGATGGCTTCACATAATTCACACAAAATTCCCAATTTTCACTATTCTCAAAACCCTAGCTTAGGGTAAAACATTATGTTTAATCCTTAATTTAGTTCCAAAGCAATCTAAAAGCATCCCAGTTTTGTAATTAATCTCCCATGATCCATGCAACATAATTACAGAATTAGGGCAAATCATTGTTCATATAAACCCTAGTTTAGCAAAATTTGAAATTTCTAATGCCAAATCACAATAATCACTCCCATAACTCATTTTCCCCATGAATTTATAATCATAAACATCAATTAATCACCAAAAATTCATCATTCTTAAAGCCCTAGAAATCAAAAATATGGAATTCGGCTAGGAAATCGAGCTTACCTTCGCTTAAAAGCTTAGCCGTTCTTCCTAAACAAAAGACCAAGCTCCCAGCTCCATGTTGCTCCTTCCATTTAGTAGAAATTTGATGTTTCTTCTATTTTCTTCCATTTTTCATAGTTAAAATAGGTAAAAGTTGGGTTTAAACAAAAGATCGCTAGACTAGATAGCTAGGCAAGAGGATTTTTTAGCTAAAATGGTAAGAAATCAAACATAACAATTCTAGGGCATGAAGTTTGGGGCATGGGGATGAAGAATAGAACAAGGTTTTGAAAAATGGAACAAAAACCCCCTTTAAAAAGTCAACTTTTTTGGTACTTCAATGCATCACAAGACCGATGTGGCATCGGAAACCTATGCCACGAAATCCACTCACTGGATGCCAAAAATTTGGCCGATGTTGAAGTGATGGCACGAGATCAAATTTGGATGCCGCGGCATCATAATTTAATGTCGCGGCATCTAACTCGTTGGAAGCCCAATGTGTTTCCTCTTCTAAAGCATTGTCACGACATCAATTTTCAGTATTGCGGCATTGACTTGTTGTCCATCATTTTGTGATTTTTCTTTGCCCTTTTTCCTTATTTTCTTTCATATATTTAATCCCTCCTTAATCATAACATATGAGCATAATGAAATCCTTCATCATATACATTAAAGATCATACTAATAAACCATCCCCACATCTATAACTTAACTCATTCTAACTTTTCTCATAAGTTCACTTAATTTATATCAAATTTCTAATACAATTCTTATATTTATACTTCAAATCATCTCACAATGCCCAAATACATGTTTTGACAAAATATTTTCTCATTTTCAACACCCTAAGTGTTACACATTTATAATGTCCTGTTCCCCAAGTGCTACCATCTTATATTCTAAAGAAGAATGCTACCAAAAAATTTCCAAAATCTGGTAGAGTTTCCCCTTAAATTTAAGAAAATTCACCTGTACAACCTATCTCATGCAATTCCACATTACTATCATTTATATACCACATTCATAAGTAATAATACACACCCACACTACTGTGTAAAATTGAAACCACATGGCAATGGCATAACTGAACCTACACAAAATACATTCAAACATCACGTACATTCACATAATGATAACATATCAATACAATATCTCATATATAACTTAAATTTTATTAAATTATAAATTTATATACATAATGGGGGATTTCAAATCCCCAAATTCATTATACTAAAGTGAAGGTCATCGTCTGATCCCAATCATGAGCACCAACCCCCCAGTTGGGCTCCATTGCCTGACTTGTCAGTTAAAAATCAAGAATAAGAAGGCGTGAGTTTGGGAGAACTCCATAAATAGGCAGAATAGAAAATCATAATCAATAATCCTTAGAAACCATCATTAAATGCCATACATAAACCATTCCATAACATACTGAATATCATAACAGTGCAAGATAATGCAACATTGTCCACATGCTCATGATGCATACAATTTCATAATCCTAGTTCGCATGACTTGATGCCAATCATCCTCATAATCAAGACTCATATCTTGCCTCACCCTTAGATCACTTTCATCCATTCGTATGCATTAACATTATAGCAATATTATGGCTAGTATCATCCCCAATGCTTTCCCATTTAAACACATTTCTCTAAATCTATTGTCATTGGCAACTCATTCTCCTTAATACAACTTGATAAATTCATGTGCATATTATTCCACAATGATACATTAAGAAAGTTTTACTCATTTTTAACACCTTGGGTGTTTAAAATTGTAGTGGAGTAAATAATGGAAAGATAAAGTGCAATCGAATAAATTAATCACACATAAGAAATACAATGCATAGTGGTCTGGGATAACTCCCTAGTCCACTCTTTCAAAAGCACACTCCTTGTGTCTTGGGTTCCACTATCTCTTATAATAGAATACAATTAGTGCACCTAGCACTCTTCAATATTACATCTCTAGGGGGCATAAATAATTTAGCAATTGTTTGTGAGACACACTCCAACAATCAAGTTGCTCTTCTTGATTCCAACTCAAGGACGACGTAAACATTAGTGCCTCTTGCACTCTTCTAGATTCCAACTCTAGGGGGGGTGTAATACAAATCAATAAGTTGTTTATGCGATACACTCCAACAAACACACTTGTTCTTCTTGAGATTGGTCTCCTCTACCAACTCAAGGTATACATGAATAAAAAGAACAAAGAAGAAATTACACTTTTACTAGTGTTTCAATATGAGCGTAGCGTAGGCCTTTGAAATCCTATTGTAGCTCTCTTTGATGTAGAGGATCTTCCCTTTTTAATGAAAATGAAAGGCCTTGAGTAATGATTTTGAAGTTGAAAGCTTTTGAATGTGATGACATTTGAGCACTTGGCCTAGGGTTGCAAAGATTTCTTGAAGATTAAAGCTCAATTCATAATTTCCTCAACCTTTGAAATGTCCCCTCATCTCTCCTTAAATAGATCTTCAAAAAACTTAACTACTGGAGATGAATGGGTGGTAGTTCGCGGCTTCGTAATGTTCAAATTTTTGATTGTTGGAGTTGACAGGAGGTACCACAGGCGACTACAGTATTTGGTCGCACCTTAGGCGATATGGTAGGTTGTACTACAAGTGGCTGCGGTATTCAGTTGCACCCAAGCAGTATGGTGAACCGGCTATGGTTAAAATCATGGGCAAAATCCCAAATGCATGTCCCTGCTCACCCATAAGCAATATGACAGGCAACGGAGTCAATTGGCTGCAACCTGTAATGCCCCACCTTCTGAGGCGCTACTCTGGCAGTAACAGGAAAAACCACAGCTAGAGTCTCCCCTATATTTACCCAATTTAACCTGTATATCTATTTAGAACAATCCACATACACCCAGAATCATGGACTATATACTACATCATGACATAATCTTATCCCATTACAGACACCCATAGAGGCTAGAAGCTGTCACCCCCAAGGGTGTCGATTCTTTTTGTAATTCAACAAGATGGGTGGTCATCTGTTAATCTGTCCACTGTGCCACATCCAAGGCCCTCACATAATGGGCTAAATCTAGCCTCTTTGCCATTCCTGGTAGCCATATTAATTGTAAATAACCAAATAAATCATCTCAGTGCGCATAACTCAATGGTACAAATTCATACTTTTACTAGCATTTTCACATAACACTTATGTTTCCATTGATATTTGAATCAAACATATACATCATAACACTTATTCAAGTAGTCATACTTGGCAAGCATTCGAGTACAAGTTCATTCAGAACCAATTTGGTAGGCATTTAGTTCCAAACATATAACAATCCATCCTCTTGTAGTTAAAGATGGAATGATATGTATATCATCATGCATATCATTCCATCTTTAACTACACCTTAAGTACATTTTATATATCAAACAAGTTTAATTTACACAACTCATGCAAAGGTATACACAACATTTGTCCAAGTTAGAATTTTATAATTTGTATGCATCCTAAATTCATTTCATGTATGAACAACATCCCATTACTATGTTAAATTCTTCCAAAAAGACTCAAGCACCAAATTCTCAATTAATTTCTAGACTTCATGTCACACCATATCATTGTATTAATTTCAAATGCACACATGGGTTAATTACTCACTAATGATCATTTGTAACACTTGTGTTAGGGTCTTTTATCTATTCCATCTGTTTCTCATCATATTTCCTACCTAAAACTACTTAAAATAACAAAAATATCACATATGTAGTTAGAACTAACAAAATAAGAAAAATATTAAAATTTAATAAAAGCCACTATTCACAGCAAGTTGGGCGCATAGGCGCCCAATCTGCTGGAAAAATAGGTTGGGTGCAGGCTAGTTGGGCGCATAGGCACCCAGTCTGTTGGATATGCACCCAACCTACTAGCCATTTTCTGCACTTTGTTCTTTCACCCTGTAATTCACTCCCTTCTTCTTCTAAATGATCCTAAATGATCCCTTTATACCATCCTCCATTAATACACATTAGACACATACATAATATATACTTATGATGGTACGAATGAGGAAACATTCAACCAAAGTTATTCCAAAACATTCATTACACTTATGTGTAGAATCAAATATTTAGTTTATTTCCCACACATTGATATAGGTCCATACTCAAAACCTATTCTTCCTATTCTTAGCAATCTCCCATTACTAATCTGAGTTATGTATTTCTAGAACCCAATCCAAATAATATAATTTCCATTCACTTCAAAATCATACCATAAAAGTTATGTATTCCTAGGACCAATCCAATTAATATAATTCCCATTCACTTAAAAATCATACCACAATGCTTAGAATGCACTCATGGAAAATATCAATTCTATTCACTTCGAAATCATACAACCATGCCCAAAATGCAATCATAGAGAATATCAATTATAAATTTCAAAAGATAAACCTACTTTCCTACCTATTTCACCTTACTTCCTCTTTTTCTACATCTTCCTTTCCTTATTGATCCTATAAATATTTTGTCACATGTTAATACAAAAACTCTCAACCAAAATATTTAATTCATAGTCAATTTGTTCTTACTAACAAAACTATTGTATCTTGTCATCCAATGATAGATCAATCCACCTATCCTTACTAATGCACAACTCCTAACAACATGTCATGCTTTTTGCTTTGCATAGTAGAATATCAAAAAGATATCAAACATTCATGATTTATATTATCTTTACATGCATCAATTATATTCAAAAATGATTCATACTAACCAAAATACATTATTAAACTTAGAAAATGGTAAGTATCAAAATAACTTGCTTACCTTATGCTCAAACTATACACTTTTCCTTTACCTTAAATTTTGAAAAGCCAAGTCTAGGTCAATGATCCACAATCCTATGTACAAAACATATCTCATTAGTATTTGCTCTATTTAAACTTCAGAATGCCTTCCTAACATTTACCCTAATCCCATTTCATAATTCAACCCTTTCTAGGCTTTACTCCTTTCTTCATTTGAACCATGATTAAGGGGTAATTTAGAGATCAATATCAAGGAATTCCTACTACCAATCTCTTGTAGTCATTTTATTAAATGCATAATAGGCAATCTTCAAAATTCTAACTTCTTGCCATTGACAACATGGGATTTCCTTCCCAAATTACATTTACACCTATTCTAATATAAATCACATCTCAATTAATAATCATTACACCCAATTTGCCATATATTCCTTATTTTCTCCTTTTTCCAACCTCCCAATTCTAAAAACTATTTATAAACTGAAAATCACTTGATTTACTTAGTGAGAATTGATAAATAATAGTAAAGTTAACTTATCCCTCAATTTTCTCTATTTAGAATCCACAAACTTGAGTTGTCATGCTAAACCCTCAATTCTCCTAAAATTGCTTTGCTGCCACCATCCCCAAATCTTGTGTTTTGTTCATGCCAAATCATTGCAACCCACTGGTCATTGATTTCCCCATCGAAGTTTGATCACAAGAGCATAATAGAGAAGCTAGAGAGATGGCATGGAGAGAAGGAGATGGAAGCAACAAAAATGGATGAGTTTTGGGGCTAGTAGAGTATTTTATACCTATCATCCCATGATGCTCCAGCGGTGCACACCTCCCAGTACATAGGTGGCCCATCTATAATGTTTATTAACTATATTTTTCCCAATATTTCCTTCCAATTCATAAAAATACATAACCCATTGCTTATGAACACCACTAATTTTTATTTTTATCAAGGAATTTTCCTTTAATTTCCAAGATTGCATATAAACCATCCATTTATAACTATAAAACAATTACATCCTTTCTCAAAATTTTTTGGGGCCTCACACAACCCTGGATATCAGGTAGGCACATTGGGTTTGCCAGACGAAACTTCATCTGATGTGATAGGCAATATCAGGTGGTACCTTCAGCTTTGGCTGTGATAGCAAGCAGTTTCTGTGAGTGGCTGGTGATGTGGCTGTAGGGTAGGCGATAGGAATGGTCGACTATGCTATGCAGCTGCGGTCCTGCACTTGAAATTTTTACACTTTACCACTTTTTAAGCCTTGATATTTTTAATATAAATTTCCTTATGTATTTGTTAATCATCAAAATATGAATAATCACATTGAATTTGTAAGGTGGAACATCCACAATCTCCCCCTTTTTTATTATTAACAAAACATAATTCCTTTTTCATTTTTGTTCTGGATTTTCCTAACACAAGTGCATGTGTCATCAACAAGTAATAACATGAGAGTAGAGATCATTCCCATGTGGAATATGATTACTAAGTACTAAATTATTCTAACCCTAAATTCTATTTGATTAATCAAATGATGAAAATAAGAGAAAAGAAATCTAAACCTAATGAAAATTGACAAGAATATAGATCTAGAAAAATAAGACATCTAGGGTTTCAAATTTCACTAAATTAATCCTATTCAATTTCACCTAATTTAATCAATCAATATTTTTTTCTATGTTGATATCAAATTTCTTTTTCCATTGTTAATCTTTCTCAAGCAATAACAATCTATCTCAATTAGTAAATTTTTTATATCTCTATGAAAATTTTAAACTAACCAAGATGCATTAAGAATAAGAAATTCATGGTGTTACGTAAGCCTCATGGACACCTCTATCTCATGAAAATCTTATGATATTTAATTATGGTCTAATTAAATTATTGCTTCTCAACCTCAAATTGAATCAAAAATCATGTAGAAAGCATGAACACACTTTCACAAGCATTAAATTTAGATTAAATACTCAACATAGATAGTGAATAAATATTAAATTGAATTAAAATGAATAAAACTTAATATTCATAATCTGGCTACATTGTTGCCTTAAAACGAAAACTTTTGCTCATAATGGAACTAAAAGAAATCATAAATGTTGTCTTAAACATGATGAGGAAAGAAAAAGAATTGAAAAAGATAAGAGAATGAATCTGTCTCCAAGTAGCACTTCCTTCTCTTCACAGCAATCCTCTTCCAAGTCTTCTCTTTGCCTCATAAACTCTCTCCCCTTGCTAGCCCCCCTTCTTGAAGTTTTCCTCATTTTTATAACCAAAAAGTAGGGTTTTAGTGCACTTCTCTGCAAATTAGCTTCTAAACATAACTTGAATTATCACATTTCCTCGGTGTTTTGGCACCCAACTTTTGTCCTCTTTGTAACTTCCAAACAGCTTGTGGGGGCTGTGGCACCTAGCTATTGGCAGCTAAGTCCTTCACAAGCTATGTTGTAGGCGTTGGGGCACCCAAACTATCCTCATATGAACCTGCTTTAGTATTTTGGCTATAAATTTCTCATACAATGTAAAAATCATGCAATTCCTTATATGTTGGAAACCTAAGAACAGGGGCTACAACTTCCATGTTGAACACATTTTTTAAATCAGCCTCCATATATGCTAAAAATCGGCTACAAGTTATAGTTTCTTTATGTTCAACTTCATTACCTAAAACACAAACTAACTCTATTAAGTGAAATATTTAATCAAATGTGAATATAAATAATGAAACCATGTCAATTAAGAATTAAAAAATATAAATTTAGGTATCTCACATATGACAAATTATAGGCATATCAAATACCCCCAAACTTAGCTTTTCATCATCTTTGAGCAAAATAGTGACCATTTACTTATGAAACATCTAGGATAATCTCTCTCAATCAATCAAGAACATGACAGATGGATCAGACATATACACATAGCTTAGAAATCATTCAAGATACTAACCAAGTAACCTCATGAACTCATGCTTCATCAATCCCTCATGAAATGAAATTGTGTGTGTATATTTCAATTTTATGTTCCATGCATATTTTCAATCAACAATATACACTTCAGTGATTCTAATGATCTCTATAAAACTCCCCATAGGCTTGATTTTCATAATCCCTCTCCACTAATGCAGATAATTTTATCCACTTGGATCAAGAGGTCTTTGTTAAGCTTGTAATGGGGCCTTGGGTTCAGCTAACAAAGAAAGGGATAAGGATTTCACAAAGTAATAGATCATAAATGAATATATATGAATTCTCATTCTATTAATACACATTTTTTTACTTCTTTGATACTTTTTTTAATATATGGGTTGTATTACCATCACACCCAAACTTTTTTTTTTTGAATTCATTGAGATGTGATCCCCCAACTTGAAGGATGAATCCTTATTGACTCCTTTTCTTTTGTCCTTTTTTCTTTATTTTAGCATTCTTTTTTTTAATACTCCTAAACTTATCTTCTTTTCTCTCTCATACCTCTCTAACAACCATGTGCATCAAATGTGTTTCTTAATAGGTCAAGCATGGCTTTTTAGGCTCAAAGGGTTTGGATGATAAAGCTAAAAAAGAAAACTCAAATAATGGTCTTTCGTATGCTTTGCATATGCCATTCTTCCATTAAAGCTCAATGGGGATACTAGTGATAGTGATGTACTAGGTTAGCTTGAAAGGCTCAAACTAATCAAATAATGCCTAAATTATTTCCAAGTAAATATGTTATCTTAAATTTTTCCTTGAAGGATAATCAAACAAGTTCTAACATGCTCATGTTAACCAAAATATGTCACTAAATTCACAGCATCATCAACTAATCCACATACACTTCACATGATCATAGCATAATATGCTCAATAACAAGTCCATCATTCATGAAAAAGAACTATTTATCATAAGAATCATTAAATCACAAGGTTGTGCCTATCCTTACAACTAAATCATGTATAATGGCAATCAAAACCTGATCGTAAGTTAATCATCATTAAGAGAGAATCAATCAATCTAACCTATTCAAATTCAACAATTTTGAACAATTATTCTTAGATTTCCTTAGCTAGTTCATCAAAAATGAAGCTCATAAAAAATTTATACCTAAATTTGAAAATAATGACCCAAAATGAAAATCCCCACCCCCAAACTTAAACAAAACATTGTTCTTAATGTTAAAGAAAAAGTTGCATAAGGGTGAAAGAAACTTCCTTGTGGGTGCATGATGCCTCGGATGGTGGATGAAAGTTGCATTTTATGGTGGAAAGAAACTTTTTGAAACATGGCCTAAAGAAGGGATTATCTGAAATCAAGAAAACCAAAAAGAACCTAAACATAAAGAGAAAACAAAAGAAAACCAAAAAGAGATAAAAAATCCTATGAGAGAAGGGATGAGAAGTAGTTCTAATTTATAGTCTTTAGTTTGGCTATCTTCTTCTTTACTCAACATCTTTGAGATAGATTTTCACTTTTTGATACTTAAGTTCTTCAAATCTTTGTATTGGCTTGTGTTCAAGAGTTGGAAGTTTCTCTATTCAAGGAATTTTTCAAGAATGGCCTTGTCCCAAAGCCTTAAAGTATCTCCATTTATTTGGACCAAAAGAATCTGGCGATTAAACTATCTTTATGATGCTTGTAGCGTCCCATAGTATGGATAAACCCAAGAGGGGAGGGGCGAATTAGGTCTGTAAAAATTTATTACTTAACCCAATTGAAACATTTCCCTTTTTTGTGATTGTGTGTGGTGCATTGTAAGATAGATAATAAAAATGGTAAAGTTCATAAAGAATAAAGTAGATGAGAAAACACAGCACACAGACAACACAATTTTTATAGTGGTTCAATAACCCTGTCCCTACATCTAATCTTCCAAGAGTACACACTCATTGTGCCTTGGTTCTACTATATCTCATATAATGGAAATACAATAATGCTCCTAGTACTCTTCTGGATTCCAACTATAGGGGGTATAAATAGTGTTCTCGATAGTCTCTGGATTCTAGCACTAGGGGGTATAAACATGGTACTTTCAGTACTCTTCTGGTCTTCACGAGCTCACCAGGAAACTAACTAGTTTTGAAGATCACTAACAAACTTGTTGATTTTCTAGAGCTCACCAAGAACTTGCTGGTTTCAAGTTTACTAGAAAACTTATATACTTTTACATAGTATTTCACTTAAGCACAGGGGAAGATTTGATTTCTACATAGATCTTCCCATACTGTAAACTACTTAACCATCGGTTGATCGATATGGAATGTAATTATTATCCAATTGAAAAGATATGCCTTATATTGGTGTTTGTAGACCAGAAGTTAAGGCACTATTTCCTCACTCATGAGATCCGTCTGATTTTAAAAGCGAATCCACTCAAGTTCTTGATCACTCGTCACATGCTACTGGGACGATTAGCAAAGTGGTCATTGTTATTGTCAGAATTTGACATCACCTTTATCTCATGAAAAGCGGTGAAAAGACAAGTTCTGGCTAACTTCTTGGCACCACCTCTAGTCAATATAGAAGTTGTTGTGCAGGAAGGCTTTCCAGATGAGGAAATGTTCATTGCCCAAGTCAACACTCCTTAGCAAATGTATTTTGACTATGCTACTAAAATCATCAGTGCAAGCATTGGAATTATCTTTATTTCACCTCAAAAGTACATCCTTCCATATTCCTTCTACCTAGGAAAGAATTAAACTAATAATGAAGTAGAGTATGAGGCACTAGTCTTAGGACTTCAAATTGCCCTCAACTTCAGAATTACAAAACTAAATATTTTTTGTGATTCAAAATTAGTGATCTGACAATTAACCATTGAATATGAATTCCGCCAACCCAATCTATGCTATTATTATGATATCGCACAAGGGTTATTGGATTAACTTTCTCAAGTCAGCATTGGACATATTCCAAAGACTGACAATACCATCACTAATGCTTTAGCAAACTTAGCAACTGCTCTAGCTATTATTGGAGGCCAAGAAGTCATTATCAAAGTTGAGCAACAAAGTTGCATTCCCAACTTGTATGATGAGGAAACTACTAAATGAGTGGAATGTGTAGCTTGCATGAAATTGACACTAGATGATTGGCAAACTCATACATTGATTACTTATAGTATGGAATCCTCTTAGAAAATCCATAAGAAAGGTTGACATCAAGAAAAAGAGCTACTGATATGTGTATTACAAAATTATACCCTATCGCCAAGCATATGATGGACTCTGGCTCTAATGCCTGAACAGGAATGAGATTTAGTATGCATTTATGCATGCACATTCCAGTGAATGTGATTGGCATCTGTCTGGTCAAAGATTATATAGATGGGTTAAATGCTTATGCTACTACTGGCCTACCATGGTCTCACACTCATTGCAATTTGCCAAATAACATCTCCAATGCCAACTTCATGGATATATCTAGCATGTGCCACCTTCAAAATTAGTACCCGCAAACATCTCTTGGCCATTTGCATGGTGGAGATTTAACATTATTGGTCCAATCAACTAACCCTCCTCTAAGGAACATGCTTAAATTTTAGCACCAACTAATTACTTTTTAAAATGGGTTGAAGTTGACTCATATAAGACAGTCAGGGCTAACGGAGTAATTGAATTCATTAAATTTGTGATCATTTATCGATATGGTATACTAAACCAAATCACATCAGACAATGGCACTCCATTCAAGAATCAAGAAATGGAGAGGTTTTGTTTAAAGCAAGGCATCAAACATGTGTTCTCTATATTATATCATCCATAAGAAAATGGCCAAGTGGAAGTATTTAAGAAGGTGATCCTAAAGATCATGAGAACAACAACAGTTAACAACAACCAGGGCTGGCATCTAAAATTGCGAGAGACACTTTGGGCTTATCACACCACTCACCACACAACAACTAATGCAACCCCCTATTCTCTGGTGTTCGAGGTAGAGGCAATCTTGCCCTTGGAAGTGCAATTGTCATCACTAAGAGTTGCAATGCATTCAGGGTTGACAATAGATCTATAAGCGAAGTTGTGGTTTGAGGAACTTGATGTTTTGGATGAGAAGTAGTTTCAAGCCAAGCAAAGGATCGAGTTATACCAAGTAAGCATGGCTGAGGCATATAACCAATTAGTTAAGCACCAAGCTTTCCATCTAGGTAACTTGGTTCTCAAGCTAAGGATCAAACTAATGGTGGGTGGGAAGTTAATTAGTAAGTTTGAGCTTGAATGGGAAAGGCCTTATGTCATCCAAGAGGCTTATGTCAATGGCTCCTACAAGATTATAGACAGTAATGGAATAGGAGAACTACCTATTAGTAGGCATTTTTTAAAGTGTTACTATGCATGAGCCAGGAGGAAGCAAATACTGAGGGCATTTGCTTTTTTTTTATGAGAATTGCCTAACAGTGGACATTTCCTAAAGCATCACTATGCATGAGCCGAGAGGGAGCAAACACTAGGGATATTTTCTCCCTCCTTTCCTAATCTCTGCAAATTTTTCCTACGTAATTCAATCTAAATGCAAAATTCAAATCATTGCAATGCATGAAATGTATGAAAAGAAACATATCAAGAAACAAACATCATGAGAAAAGTACTAAAATAGCATATTCATTTATGTATGAAGTTCTTACAATCAAAGAATTTACAAATGAGCCAAAGAAGCCAAGATAGATTCTCTAAGGTGGTCAAATTGCTCCTCTACCACCTTGACTACCTGTAAAGCTTTGGAGCTCACTACTAAACAAAATCTCAATCCTAACAAGGCCTCTTCACTAGTCGCCACCTCTTATTGAGAAGAGGTTATTTCATCCTCCAAGTGTTGAATAATTTTCACACCTTCTACCTCCTCTTGCTCTTTGGAAGTAACGAGAGACTCTTGACAAGATAGGTAATGACTCACTTGCCAAAACTCATTCTAGATGGCTTCACGATGATCTCTAGTAATCTTTACCTCCTCTCTCAGAAAGGATAAGTCCCTTTGAATAGAGAAAAGGTGCTTTGTTGCCACACCCTTGGCTAATGACTTTTTGCTATTCTTAGCCCTCATGCTATCAAGTTTAGCCTCTTTGGCAACAATAACCTTGGTAGGAGGTTTTGGAGTGGCATTCAGCTCGGCTTGTGCCCATTCTTGATAGAAAGTCTCTAAACAGTAAAAAATAGCAATAAATGTTTCCATCTAGCCTCACTATACCTTCAGCTTGTAATAGAAATCACTCCTTTAGTCTTGCGATTGCATTGGAGGAAGACACTCTTTGTATTGATCTCATAAAATCAGAACAGAATGATTGTACTTCATCCTCCAAGTCCTTCTATTCAACCTTAGTTTGCTTCTCTGTGGCTTTGACATTGGTAGATGATAACATTTGGAAGAAGTCATCATCAGTGAGTGCACGAAAATAGGATGATGCCACTTCCCTATTAGACTCATAATCATCTCCATCAATTTCAGTGTGTTGCAACCCTCTAGAAGTGAAAGGAGAGGCTACAATCAAAGTATGGTGACTAGTGGTGCTGAGGACAACTATGTTTGTGCTCTCCTCTAGTTGATTCCTAGTTAGAATCTCAATAGGTGGACCACTTTCATCATAAGCCTCATCCACATTATGCTGACTATCAGCATTGGAGTTAGCTTCGTTTATAATCCTCTCTAGCAGATTATCATCAACACTTAAATCATCTCCCATGGCTGCTTTAGCTAAATAATGGTTCTTGCCTAAGTTAGAATCAACTTTCCCTAAAATTAGATTCCCCGCCTCCTGTACATTATCTCTAGGAGCAACTATAGCAATAGTACCTTCCAATGGAACCTTTGCTGAGGTAACATCCTCTCCAATTGAAAGTTCTATTAGGTGAAGAAGATATGAGGGTAAAGGAGAAAGCATAGCAGTCATATCAGAGAATAGGGCTATGGCTTTCTCCCAATTAAAGGAATCTGATGACAACTCTCTTTGATTATTGGCTAGGGTGTCAACTACAGTGTCAATAGTAACTGCCGCATGAGACTCTACATGGACTAACTTTGGAAGGAGAACTTCTACATTTTCTCTTTCACTAATCTGTTCAAGCTCAACAACATATGGAGGAGATGGTGGAACTAGAGTGGAAGAGAAGCAGTCACTGAGCACAATAGTCGAGAAACTACCTTCATATTCACCCTTAAAGGCATAGGAATAGGCACTCTACTACTTGTCTTTGCCTTCTTGCTTTACCTCATAGAAACACTACTGGATGTAGCTCCTCTTTTTTGAGATGAAGAAGTTCTCAGAGGAACTGAAGCCTAAGGAGCCCTATCACAAAATCATTCTGGAGTGTATTCTGCCAAGTACCACTCCAACCCAACCTCTACATCAGCTTCTACTTTAGCCAATTTTTCCCTTAAAAGAGGCATGCTAATTGGTGCCATTTGTTCAACATAAGTTGGGGGGATGTAAGGGGTTGGCTCTAGAATCATCAGCTCAGGAATCACCGAATCAGGGATCACCACCTCCGCTCCAACATCTTGATCTATGAGGTATATTTGCTATCCATAACCCCACCACCCAATATAATTGTAGTTAGTGCAATGAATATTCCAATGGGGATGATGTTCATCTAACCACAAAAATCATCATGGAATAGTGGCTGGCCTCTTAAAATCCATAGCCCATTGTGCCCTTAAGAAAATATCCTTAGGCATGTCAAGCTTAAAGGAGGATATCAACAGATGGCATATAATCAGACCACAATTTGAGGGCTTCTCCCGAATGATTTTACCCCCATTACTACTATACCACAAGGTGTAGTCCTTATTCATGTGAACTCTTCGGGCCAGACCAGGTAGGAAGATGTTATAGTCATAAAATGTAGAGGTATAGTGGAACAATAGTGGATACCACCAAGCTAGGCCCATCCATGTTTCATGCTCCTCTTGTGATATAAATATGACGCGACTTGGCATATCTTGGTCATAGCAAAACTGCCTAGCAAATGGCTATGGAAAATATGGCTCAACCTAGAATCTAGTGCCCTCCCGAAGAGGAAGCAAGCAAGCTTGCAAAGAAAGGATGAAATGATTAACCTTGCCAAAGGTTTCATCTATGCCCTTCACTCCGGATCTTATAGGATTGCTGACTAAGGCAAGCAAAATATCTCCTGAAAAAACTTGTGTAGCTTCAATAGTCGATCAGTCACTTCATTAAATCTTATATTCCTAAAAGTAGCATTCATGAACTTCCCCAATAAAAAACCTTTACTGAGTAATTGACTTGGCGATTCAACTGCATAAATCTAGGGGAAATAAAATCCCAACAAGCCATAAAGAAATGAATTGGGAAGTAAGTGGTACACATGACTGGTCTAGAATGATGTAAGACCATGTCACCTAGCCTGTGATAGATGTCACATAATACATGAGATGCCATAGATAGTCTCTTACCTTGTGTAAGTTGAAGAGTCGGCTTAAGCACAAGGGGCTGATGTAATGATTATGTGTTGATGAAGGGCAAATAATGACAGAAAGCCATGGCATCAAGGACAAGATTAATTCCTCTTCTTGAGCGATACCTCTCAGAAAAGCTTCATCTGCCCATATATTCCATTTGGCCCAATCTTTAGATGCTAACATTTTACATGTTCGAGCATTGGGATTTAAAATCACTCCAAACAACTGTGCCCAGCTAACCAAGAAAGCTTATTGCCAAACCATCTTAACTTGACCATCTTAACTTGATCATTAAATTCAAAACATGGTAGGCTAAGTTGCCTTCTCTGAAATCCTCATTTGGCAGGTGGTATAAGTCAAAAGGCTCCCTAATAATAGGCAACCCAAAAATGAAATTAAGATCCCACAGTGTGATGCTCATTTCACCACAAGGGCAATGAAAGGAATTGGTTATCGAAGACCAAAATTAAATAAAGCCACAAATGGACTTCATATGCCTATGGAATGGACTGTGAGTGCAAAGGATCGTATTATAAATGTCATCTTGGCAGAGGATGCTTTTGTGTGCTGCTATTATCTGCTCTGCCTACAATCTAAAGAAGTTGTTCTTTGGTAGACTACCCCTGAATCAGCCTCTTTCACCATTAGAAACAAACTTACAGTCTGAAAGAATTATTTTCCTCTGTCCAGGGTCTCTACGGAATATTCATGAGGATCCAACATCTCTTTAATGGGAGATAGGAAAGAACCATCAAAGTGGTCCTTCTCATCATAGTGTGAAAAGGCATTTGCAGATAAGTAAGCACTCTCGACATCTTTTCTATGCACAAAGCAAGGTTGAGAGCAAAGAGTGAAAGGATGATCTCGACTCTTCATGTCCATCATGGAGAAGTGACATATTAGTGTTGGTCCCTAACTGAATGGTAGATCAAGAGGGTGGGTGAATTGAACTTCTAAAAACTTTAGCCAAATTCAACTAAATGTGCTTAAAATGAAAGAGGAGACATCACAACACAAACACACAATGATTTTTATAGTGGTTCAGTCCTTAACTTAGCACCTACTCCACTTCTCTGAGTTAGCTTCTCTTGCTAAACTTAGGTTCCACTAACACTTGTTGGTTTTCAAAGCTCACCAAACTTACACAAGTTGGTTTTCAAAGCTCACCAATAACTTATTGATTTTCCAAGCTCACTAGAAACTTTTACACATTGGTTTCAAAGCTGACCAACAAACTTTCTAGTTTCCCAAGCTAACCAGAAACGTTTATAGGGTTGATTTTTAAGCTATTCAACAAGCTTAGTAGTACAAAGAATTGCCTTTTACTTAGGCAGAAATATACAAAAAATGAAGTTCAATAACCAAATTAAATATGCAATGAGATCAGATTCAAACTCCTTATCAAAGTCGATGTAGATCTGATGTAGACAAATCTGATTGCTTTTGGCAATGACATAGCAGATGGAGTTAAATGTTGGAATGTTGTGAATGCTCTTCTCAAATGGTTTTCAGTGAACTCTCTCTTGATAATGCTTGCTTTCTTACTTGTTTCTCATATATTTTTGTGTTGCCTTAACTCTAATTTAAATAAGCTTTGAAATATAGCCATTATAAACAGGTTTGGCACAATTTTCAAACTTCTCAGGTGGAGTTTGGTGGTAACTTTTGTTTTTGTCAAAGTACAAAACTTCTGAATAAGGGGCTTAGAACTTTTGTTCAATGATTTTCTGCTAACCAAAACTTTTGTATCCATTTTATAGAAGTTTTGTCATAAGTGTGGTTTTGGTCATATTCACAATAGGTAGATTTTTCGTTTTGAGAAACTTCTGTGGGTCTTTTGCATTGCTTCTAAAGTTCGAAAGCATTCTTGCTTCTGATGAACTTCTATAATAGCTCTAAATGCTCCAAAATAATTTTGGATTTGTTTCTTATTGGTGCATTGTAATTATACTTGTTGTTTTGACTTTTGAACTTATCATCTTCATTATTCTTCTAAGAATGCTTCTGCATTCAATGTGTCACCATTTTTTGCATTGATAGTGTTGTGTTTTATTGATATATTTGTTCAGCATTGCTTCTGTTTGGCATTGTGCTTCTTTTGAGTAATGCCTAGCTTATTATGCATAGCTTTTGTGTTGATTTTATTTTTGATTGCTTCTAATTTCTGAGCTTAGCATCTTCTGTGTTCTTCTGAACACAAGCTGAGTGTAGATAGATACTTCTTTGTAAGTGAGATTTGCTGATTGCAAAACTTCAACAACTTATGTTTGATTTTTATTGAAAATGAATTGTCATTTGTTTGCAGGAATCAATTTCTGCATTACTTCTGTGTTTTTGATGATCCTTCTGCAATACATATTCATTTACTTCTGATCACTTCTGGTAAGTTTTTATGTTCAAAAACTTCTTTTGATAGAGTTATACTTCAACTTCTACATTATACTTTATTAGATTCTAATTACATTAACTGGTTTTTGCAATTCATCTATTTGGATCTAAGAAACTGTTAATAAGATTCTAGTACACTTTTGATTACCTCTAACAAGCTTCTGACTTGCTTCTATGTGGAACGGAATTCCAACAAAACTTCTATGTAACTGAGTGCAGAAGTTCTGTGTGCTTGAATTGGGGCAAGTAGGCCATGACTCAGAAGTTCTGTGAAGCTTTTGTGTGATAGATAAGTTCAACAGAACTTCTATGCTGCTAAACTCAATAGTTCTATGACTTTGAATTTAGGTAGCAGGTTGCGAGTCAGAAGTTCATAGGAACTTTTGAGCCACTTTGAGCTTTGATATCTTCATGCCTTCTCTTCTGAGTTTCTCACTTATGCTTCTATCATGCTTTTGAGCACTTCTGAACTACTTTTGAATGCCATGACTTGTAATGAATCTTCTTTAGAATTTCTAACACAGTTCTGAGAAATTTTTTATTAGCTTCAGATTGTAGACCATCTTCTACATTGTTTTTGATTAACTACTTGATTGTAGAAAGATTTTCTGCATTGCTTCTGCTTGAATTTGAGAAGCTTCTGTTAAGCTTCTAATTTGCCTATGAACCTTAGGCTTTTGTTTCTTGATTAGTTCTTGTTTCAGAGTTGTTTTCTATTAAGGTTCTATGTAACTAGGCTTATCTTTGGTTTGCTTTTGTTAGTTGTGATAGAACTTCTGACTTGATTCTGAATGATGAAGTGTCTTCTGAGGAAGTGTTTCTATCTTGCTTCTGTGTGACATTATGATTCTTCTTTTGGTTGGTTTCTAAGCAACATATCTCCATGGCTTGTTATGCTTCTAGGCAACTTCTTAATAATTTCTGAACATCATTTTAATTTAGCATACATTTCCATATTTCAAAGGGTTAATGTAACACCTTTACAATTATTTTCATTAATTTATTTTCATACTTAATGCTGCGACACTTAGAAAGTAATCAGCTAGTACCTTAACTTTTCACTCATTGTTTGCTCATCATCAAAACTAAGTTGTTTAATCTCATTCATCATCAAAATCAAGCTTAGTAAAGGGGTTAGACTTAACATTCTCCCCCTTTCTGATGATGACAAAATATTTGAGTGATTGACCTTTCAAACAATTTTTCAGAATATGCAATGTATGCAATGTATATGATTTGCTAAGTGGGGCTCCCCCTTACCTAGGTGAACTCCCATTAAATGTATGCATATTGAATTAATTTTTACTTTATACAACATTCTTTGTCTCCTATTTTTTATTATCTCTCCCCCTTTTTATAATTATTGTATCATTTAGTATTATTTCTCCCCCTTTTTGCCATAATCAAAAGGAATGAATTAAACTATTTCATTATATAACAGAGATGATACCATTATTTAGCAGAATTGATTGAAATGTATTATAATAGAAAATGAGATTTGAAAGGAAAATGTAGACAAGATCGAACTTTGAATAGCCTTTTCGATGAATTCTTCAATTGGCTTAGAGGTAGAGAGTAGTAGTGAAAAGGTTCTAAGCATAGAATTTGTAGGGAAAAAATACTTCTGATATATTGTATTAGCGGTTCTGTGTGAACTCAAACTGGGTCAGAACTTTTATGTAATTATCCTCAAAAGTTCTATGTTTTAGGTGCAGAAGAAGTTTTGGAGGTGCAAAAGTTCTCTGCAGGTCTTGAACTAAGTCAGAACATCTATGTTACTAAACTCAGAAGTTCTAAATAATGACCACAAAAATGGATTAGAGTTTAGAAGTTCTGCAGCACTAAGGACGGAACATAAGAAGTTCTGTGGAACTTCTGTTATGAGAAATACAAGTTTTGAGATTAAGAACAGAATATGATCAATTTTGGCCAATTAAACAGAGAATCTGAGTTACTTTTGATTTGTTTTAATGTAAGTATTAGAGTTTTTTAAGTTACTTTTGAGTCTTTTTAAGTATGATTTTAGAGTTTTTTTGATATATTCTTGAAAGATTTGAATGATTTTTATGGATGGTTTTGGAAGTCTAGATGTTATAGAATAAGTGTTTTCTGTAAATGGATCTAGTACTCCAAGTTCTCTTCTAATCTTACAAAATCTATCTTCTGGAAATGGTTTTGTAAAAATGTCTGCTAACTAATTTTCAGTAGATATATATTTGGTGGTGCTGTCGTGGGCACACCAAATTTAGAACCTTGCTCCAATCTAATTTTCTGTAGTAGTGTGAGTAAG
>JAYJMB010049619.1:0-29603 GCA_036873735.1 Pouteria campechiana
AAAAATATAAAGTAAAACTTTCAAGATAATCAAGAAGAAAAAGAAACATTCAGAAAATAACTAATACTAAAATAACATGTAACTTAAGAACAAGAATATCTAAAAGACATACAACTTAAAGAAAAGATAAAAATAACGAAACTAAAGGATTATGCTCAAGTTCATTTAAGGTGAATTGACCTAGCACCTAAGATTAATGATAACCTATATCTGTGCTAGCTCAAATAACTCAGTGGTTGATTAAAGCAAATGCTTGTTATAATCATTCATGAAAACTGCTTTAGTCCATCATCTTATTTTTTCTGCATACTATTATGATCAAAATGACTATTTGCACTAATATATTGGCAATGAATGTCCACATCAATTTGAATTCATTAACAAAAAAATAGTGCAAAGATATGTTAAGTGAATGCAAGAAAGCTTGTGTTGAACTGAAGAAGAATGAGAACAATGAGAAATTAAAACCTTCTTCTCAGCCCACAAATTCAAGCAAATGAGCCAATAAGTTCTAGTGAATACAAGAAAATGATTGAACAAATTTAGACTATTTGCTAGACAATATCATATTTTAGAGGAAGGATCATCAAAGACATGATAGCAGAAGCTAATCACGCAGTCAAGATTGATAACGTCATCTACAAACTCAAATGAGAAATCTATGAAGGAAGTGTCAAAAGAGATAAGTTATCAAACTTGATTATATTTCTTGCTACACACTCTAGATGCCTCTGAATAAACTACATTGGTTTGAATTAAGTCAAATTTACTACTTTGAACTAAATCATGTCAAAAATCCAAATAAACCTTAAAATGATCAAAACTCTATCATCATTACAGTCCTAAGACTTAGTCAAGCCTGTTTGGGTAAATTTATAGTTTAAAGTCTCGAATAGGAATTTCATTACTTGTCATTCCTTCTGTAATGATGCTTATTGGCTTGATCTCACATAAAGAATTAAAATTGAAAAGTAAAACTCTTAAAAGACACATTAACAGCTTAAGAAAATAATAGACCCTCAAAACTCAATAGGATTATACATCTTCATATTATCTAACCTAGAGTTATTCACATAAACTATGATTTTAATTAGCTATTTAATTATCTATATTAGTATGCAATAAAGAAACATAAATCATAATTCAACATCACAAACATAAAGAATAAGGAGAATAATAATCATTAAAGAACAACATTAACTCAAAATTCAAATCAGTCAAAATATCAAACTTAGAAATACAAATCCTCTAGTGAAAATTAAAATATTCACTCAGTCAAAACATTAACAACTGTGTCCAAATCATCAATCCATTGATAAGATTGAGTCAACTTTGCCTCCAAATGCTTGATACGCTCTATGGCTTCCATGTAAGCAATAGAATTTTTGGTCAGAAGATGAGAAAAATAATTAGTATTACTCTTGATCAAGCTTATCTCCTACCTCAACTATTTAATTCAATCTTGGAGAACTTGAATCTTATATAAAGTGCCAAAATTTGAAGGAGAACTTGACGACGCCATAAGGATTGATGAACAATTGCCATGCCTCTGAACCCTTCAATATATGACTAAGAATGCGAAACATCTCTCCATTTTCCAATGAACATATTAACTCTATCATTAAATCTGTTAACTATCCTTCTTAGTAATGACAAAAGAATACACTAGCTACATGCAATTAATAGAAATAAGGACTTAATTAATCACGCAACTAGGAATTTAAAGACTCTACAAGAACTAAACTAGCATCATGCATTGTCACCTCATTGATATGAAATCATTCTTCTAACATATGTTTTTGATGAATAATTTGATGAAAAGTAAATGTCAAATTTATTAATGTTTGATTACTGTTCTTTGGCCTCTTGTAGTAACAAAAAAGTATAATTATCAAAATGCTTGAAAGATGTTCAATTTGGTCGTTACATTAAATCATTTCATGAAAAAGAAAAATTGAGTGATAAATTATAACCAAAAAGGGGGAGAGAAAATTAGTCTAGGATTTAAAAAAATAGAGGGAGAAGAATTTAAACAAAGATTATATAAACAAAAAGACAAATATAATTAAGGGGAGAGAAATAAAAGAAAAGGGGGGAAAGTAATAAGCATATAAGGAAAACCTTTTTTTGATTATGACAAAAAGTGGGAGAGAAATGTGTGAGAAACTTGCAAAAATTAGGATAGTGATAAAAGAATTAAACCCATAGGATTATAAGAGACTAATATTCAGGGGAGAGTTATGATTTTGATAAAAGAATCGAACCCATAGGATTATAAGAGACTAATATTCAAGGGGAGCTTTATTAATAAATATAAACTTCTAATCACAAGTCTTCAGGGTTTTGTCATCATCAAAAAAGGGGAGAATGTTGGGATTATATTATATATGATTTTGAAGATCACAAAACTTGTATTGAATTATGAAACCTATAGGCTTAAATCTCTATCATATATATATGGTTATAAATAAATAATGAATGAATAATTAAATAAGCATGCTGTCTTCACTTTATGGTGTGCACACAATAAACATAAATTACCTTTTATTACATAAAATTACTAAATAGATTCCATGCACCATAATTGCTTAAGCTTTTATATTATGCATTTAATGAAAATGTATATTATTCTTACTTTACAAAATGATACAATCAAATGAGGATAAAATACATTCTGATATCATATATGTGAAAACTAACAACGTAGCAAGTGCAGAAATATTGAAGTGCAGGAAAATGATCGTCTACAACAAACTACCACAAGAATCTGCCACGTTCCAAAGGAGCTGAATTGATGAAAATCATGAAAGAAAAAACCAAAGAAGAAAGCTTCTACGAACAAAAGCATGAGAGAAAAACAAGGCTTTGAAGATGTGCTACAACTAGCTACATTATTTGTCAACCTCAACAAGAAAATATCAATAGACAAATGCAATGCAAGAAGATAAAGGAGAAGCCATGATCAAAGAGCTTAAGTTGTGGACTACTTATACCTGATCAGTCTATCCAAGATAAAAGCACAAGGATAAAGAAGCAACTCAAGGATTGTTAGACAAAAAAGTTAAAGATGAAGCCACAGTTGAATAAGCATAACATTGTTCGAGAAATTTGAACTATCTACATCGACTAGATAAAGCCTGTTTGAGATAAAGAAAGAAGAAGCTCCATCAAATACTCAAATAGAGGAAGAAAGAAGAACTGCTGCCTAGACAACCATACAAGAAACGAGAAGGCTAGAGTTGTCTTAGTATAGAATGACAATATAAAAGGGAGTGCAACTTCAGCTAAGCCAAGACAGACAATTCAAGATTAAAGAACCAAGGAAGTTGCTAGAACAAACCCCTTCTATTGCTCAAAATGTGCAAAAAAACTAAAGAACTCTGCTTCATCTTCAGATCAAAAGGTTGTCTATTATGATAGATAAAGTTCAACCAAAGTAGAAGACGATGAAGATGTTGCACAGTGAACATAGAAGAAGCCGAACAAACAAAGAGCTACTTGGATCGAATTGGGCTACAATAGACAAAGGCACAATCATATGCAACTTACAATGGACAAATGTGGTGTGCAAAGTATTCTATCCAAGATAAAGCAGAACACACTTCATCTACTGCTTACACCAGATGAATGCCACACTTCGTCTGTTCGAGCAAGTTGAAGTTAGATTCATCTGACATTATCAACAGACAACAAGGAACAAAAGAAAAGATCTAACTTCGCCTATTAGTGCGAGACTAAGTGAACTTCCTCCGTCACTTCCAACAGACGACAAAGAACAAAGGAAGCATATTCTACTTCATTTGTTCGTATTAAAAGAACTATTTGTCAATCGATCGACTCATCTTTATTAGCACTATACAAGTTAATCTATTGTCTTCAACAGACAAAGCATATACATGAAGGATTGATCAATAAACAAATCTTCTAGAGGAATTGTGATAGACAAAGAACTGTTTGTTTATCAATCAGTGTAACTTGATATGCATCAAAGTTCATCTGCTACTTAACAGATAATCAATCTTATGGAAGTTCAACTGACAAACAAACCCTGGGAGAATTCGTCTGCAACTTATGGCAGACTAATGTAGACAAAGAGAGGTCGTGACATATCAAAGGAGAATCAATTTATGTGACTACATATACAAATGGCATCTGCACATGGGTCGACATCGTGCAGACTCATACTAGTCACCATTTTTGGCAATAAGCGGCACTGCAAAGATTTTTAATGCTATGATGAGTTAAACAAGGAACATATTTATCACAGCTCATCCTCCTTTTTGATTGGCATTGCAGCAGCTTGAGACAAAATAGAAAGACCTTGACTTCAATGGCAGAAAATTCAAATGGTCTTATTCATTTAATGCTACTCTCATCTCTACATTGATTGGCTCTCATCTTCTTTGATGGTCGAGATTCTAAAAAAGCTATTTAATGAGAAGAAATAGGAAAATTTGATGGTGGTTAAGGAACCCATTACAAATATGCTCAACTTGATGAAAATCTTTCCACCTATGGCCAAGTGCTTAAACCATCATCTATCTTTCATGAGCTTAAATCTTCTTATCTCTATGACCATTATCTTTACACTTTGGGAAGATCTTTATGCATTGACAGAGCTGAAAAAGATCATATCTTCCCTTGTGTGTAAATGTGTAATAGTTTTCTGGTTAATCTAAAAACTAGAGAGTTTGCGGTAAACTTGATAAACCACATTGTAATGAGTTATTGATGATCTCTGGAAAACCATCAAGTTTGCTAGTGAGCTTTGAAACCAATGAGTTGGTAGTGAGCTCAGTAAAACTACCAAGTTTACCTATGATCTTTGAAATGATTGAGTTTCCTGGTGAACTCTTAAAACCCAAAGAGTATCGGGATCACTTGTGTTTATGCCCCCTAGAGTTAGAATCTAGAAGAAGTGTCTGAGACACTTATATATTCATTGTACGGGGTATAATGGAACCCAAGGCACAATTAGTTAGCGACCTTGAAAGATGGATGTAGGTATGGGGTTCTGAACCAATATAAAGTTCATCTTGTCTCTGTGTGTGTGTTTTTTATTTGCTTTACTCTTCATATATTTTATTATCTCTATTATTCATCCTATGCAACATCACACACAATCGCAAAAAGAGGGAAATGATCCAATGTGGGTTAAGCAATGAATTTTTATTTATTCAATTAAACCCTCCCCTCTTGAGTTAATCCATCCTATGGAATTCCTATAGGGTCTACGCCGTGGTTGCAATGGTTCAGATCGTGTTCGAGCCGCAGATTTGGCTGTCGATCCAATTTAGAATTTGGTGGTTGGGATTGTTATTTGAGGAGAGTCCATGATGCTGAGGCGTCAAGGGTGAGGAACCCACTAGCCTTGCTAGATGAGATGCAAGTGACAAAGGATTTCTCCATGGTAGTGATGGTGATGGCGACGGCGTTGACTACCTTCTTAGCTAGGAAGAAAATGATGCATACTTTGCTGACATCACCTCCACAAACTACCATCCATTTCTATGGCTACTGTGCCAGTGGAAGCGAAGGTGGCAAAGATGATAAAATCAACATCTCTGTTTTGGGGTTGATGCACAAGTTTGCCTTCTGGTAGATCACATGGTGGCCCCCAGAAAAGAGATGGAAGGTTATGGATTTGCCATACATCGTCTAGGTAGTCTGAGAGTAGCATTATTTTCTCCTTTGTTGGCATGTTGACCGAAACAACACCATGTGCATGAATTCCAAAATATGAGGATTTCCATCTTTCTTCTATTGATCAACAACTCTTCTGCAACACACAACCTTCTGATAGCCTTTCTATTTGGATGGTTTTAATTAAATTTGATTATTTTTTGTTTGTGCCTTTGCATTTGCTGGAAACCACAATGACATCCTAAAAGAGCACGAGTGTAATAATCCTACAATGACACCCCTCCTGATGGAGTCATCTGCCTAGTTGTGTAGATGGAAGTAATGTCGTTGTCCAATTGCGTGTGATGTTCTTCCAAGCTTCACAGTGGAGTTGGATTTTCCATACATCGTCTACGCAGGCTGAGAGTAGCGTTATTTTCTCCTTTGTTGGCATGTTGACTGAAACAACACCATGTGCATGAATTCCAGAATGTGATGATTTCCATTTTTCTTCTATTGATCAACAACTCTTCTGCAACACACAACCTTCTGATAGCCTTGCTATTTGGATGGTTTTAATTAAATTTGATTATTTTTTGTTTGTGCCTTTGCATTTGCTGGAAACCATGGTGACATCCCAAAAGAGCACGAGTGTAATAATCCTACAATGATACCCCTCCTGATGAAGTCATCTGCCTAGCTGTGTAGATGGTAGTAGTGTCGTTGTCCAATTGCATGTGACGTTCTTCCAAGCTTCACAGTGGAGTTGGATTAAAAGAAACTACGCAAATGGGCTAACTCCTCATGCACAAATAAAGATGTCCTCTAGATGAATTCTACATCAATTGCATGTACAAAAGCTTTGTCCAATAGATAAATACCACTTCAATTGCGCAGTTTCAGTAACACAATTCGGCCTATGCAGGTGGACGTGAACTCGACCTCTGTTTCTATTATGAAACTTTGACCGTTGGACACTACATCAGTTTTCCCAGCATAATGCATGTATGCTTTAATCGGCAGGGGCAATTCCTACTGTAAAAGGCATGCAGACGGTTCCATATAAGTTTTGTTTCAGTTCATGGTTTAATTTTCTACCATGGATTTTATCTTAATCCCAACATAGGGTTTTTGGTGAATAGTAGAATTTGGGAAATTTCATGATATTGTTAATAATCATGGGGGAAATGAGTAATTCATGCTTAATAATGTATTGAGGTTTGTTTGAGCATGAAAAATCTTGATTATGCATTAGCCCCATCAGTGAACAATAACCCTAGGGGCAAAAGTGGTATTAAATCATGTAATTAATAAGGGGATTTGATGAATAACTTGATTACAATGGTTGTGGCATTATTTGGAATTGATTAAATGCGATTATGCATGATGTATTGTTATAAATAGTAACTTGACAATAGTAAGCATGGGGGTTTTGTCTGAAAACATAATTATCCTTTGTTTAATTGGGTGATAAGCATAATGAGCATGTTATTAAAGTAATTTTATGTTAAAAATGTGATGAGTCATGATGTGTAATTGAGAGTGAAAACTCTAATCTCATATTATAGAATAGCTTACTAGTTATGAATGCCTATGAGGCATTAAATTTTTTTTCTATTGAATTACATGCCTAGAGGAATGATTAGTAATGTTAAAGTGCAGTGTATGGCTCTAAAGATAGGTATTCACTTGAACGATAGACAAGTTTAACAATGAATGAGAGTTTGATAACCTTCTTTAATGGATGATGTGTAAAAAGAGTAATCTATTGGCTTGATGCTTGATATGAATTAGCCAAGTTGTCTTATAAATGAATGAGATTGTTGCCCTATACAAGATAATCTAAGAAGGATGAAAAGTCATGGAGCTTGCAAAATGTATGGTGATTTATCAATAGGTAAGTAGGCTCATTTTCCAGGTCAATGTAATACTGAATGGGGATAACGAATATCCCACACTTTGTACGGGCAGGTGTGAATGGATGGGGATATTGTATCCCCTGGTTATATTATATCTAAATATGTATTTGGATGAGTAAACACATATGTGAATAAGGGATCATAAGTATTGTTAGGATTACTATATATGACTTTGATGATTATAAAACTTGTATTAAGATAAGATATATGTGTGCTTAAATCTCTAACAATCATATGCATAATCATGATTTGATAAATGTTAATCAGTGTGAATACAAAATAATGAATGTTTAAATATGTAAGCATGCATCTTTAATTAATGGTGCACTTAACCCTAATAGTTATTCATTAATGCATTAATTTGTTGAATCATACTTAGCATCATATTAACTTAAGCTTTCACGTTATATACTTAATAGAGGTGTATGTTATCCTTGGTCTACAACATGATTAAATCACATAACAATAAAATACATTCTAATATTATATCTGAAAGCTAACAATGTAGTAAGTGCAGAAAAGTTTTAAGTGTAGGATCACAATCATCTACAACAAACTGTCATAATTATCTGCTACATTCCAAAGGGGCTAAACTAATGAATATCGTGGAAGAAGAAGAAGAAGACGAAGAAGTAAGTAGAGGCTTTGAAGATAATCAATAAGAAAGGTTGTATTGTCTAAGAGAAGATTTCCATGGATAAATACAAAGGAAGAAAACACGGCTTTGAAAATGTGAGCGTGCATTATCTGTTAAATCCAAAGAAGAACTTCCACAGACAAATGCAAGACAAAAGAAGTTGAAGATGAAGCCATGGTCAAAGAGCATAAAATTATTCAAGAATTTTGAACTATCTACACCGACCAAACAAAAATTGTCTGAGACAAAGAAAGAAAAAGAAGCTCCATCAAACACTCAAACAAAGGAAGAAAGAAGAAACTACCTCCAGATAATCATGCACAAAGTGAAGAAAACTTTATCTAACCAATAAAGTTAGAAGAATGGATTCATTTGAGGATAAAAAGGCAGGAAGAATAGACAAAGGAGTGCAACTTTAGCTAAGCTAAGATAGATAAATCAAGATTGAAGAAAGAAAGAAGCTGCAGAAGGAAACTCCTTCTGATGCTTGAAGAATGCAGAATTCTACTTTGTCTGCGAATCAAATTCATCTATTATTTACTACAAACAAAGCAACAAACAAAGTGGAAGACGAAGTAGAGGTTGTATAGTGAGCATAGACAAAGCTACATAGACAAAGGAGCTACTTGGACAAAGAGGGACTTCAACAGATAAAGGCACAATCGTTTGCAACTTACAATAGACAAACCTACATGCAATGTGTAGAGTAATTCATTCAAAACAAAGTAGAGTAAAGTTCGTCTATCGCTTACATCAAACGAATACTACACTTTGTCTATTCGAGCAAGACTAAGCAAACTTCATCTGTCACCTCCAACAAACAAATATGGAACAAAAGAAGAGCATCACACTTTGTCTATTTGTGAGAGTTTTCTATCAATCAGTTTGACTTTGTCTCCACCACCCAAAATTCATCTATTATTTATAACTGACAAAGCACAAGCATGAAGTATCGACTAACTAATAAACCTCCTGGAGGAATTCATTTAGACAAAGCAAAGTTTGTCTATTGATTAGTTCAACTTTGTCTGCGCTATTCAGAGTTTGTCTACTAATTACAACAAAAAAAAATCCCACTCACGAAGGATCGACTGACAAATAAACTAATGGGAGAATTTGTCTACATCTTATAATAGACAAATACAGATAGAGAGAGGCCATGACTTGTTAGAGGATGCATCTGCATCTATGCTTTCAGGATGCAAACTCGTCTCAGTTACCATTTTAGGCAACAAGTGGCGTTGCAAGCTTTCTAGCTATGACAAGTCAAATAAGGAACATCTTCTAATATAGCTTTTCTTCCTCTCTGAATTGAGGTAGAAAGGAATATAATCCCAACATGAGTAAAATAGATTGTATATGATGGATATTTTAAGATACTCCTACGAGAAATCTTTGTTATTACTGGTAGTAAGTAATAGCTCTATAATAATATTTCCAATTGTATAAATGAAATTATCATGTAATTACAACTTGTTTATGTTATTATTATTTTATTTCATACCTGCTTAGTGAGTTACCTAGACTCACCTTATTTTAATAAGTTTTAGCTGACAAGCTAGAAGATGGAGTCTAGCGAGGGGTTGGAGCACAAGAAAGAGAAAAATTATGAAGCTTCAAATTTTATATCCTTTTATCTTATCTTGGTACCTTATTTTTTGAATGTATTTAATATGAAAATTGTCAATTATGTCAAAGATGTAAAGTTGAAAAGTAGGAGTCATATTAATATGCTTGTCATTACTATATTATGTATAAGTATGCTTCCACACTCTACTTTTATAGTGTGACTAGGGCATCTATGGTGTTTGGGAATGTTTTATACAAGTTTCATACATGTTCATGAAGGTAAGTTCAGGGGAGACTCTAGTCGTGGGTCCTCCTATTACTGCCTTCCTTACATCTAGGAAAGGCAGGGCATTACGACCCACACCATCTCTTTATAGTTGGCTAACAAATCCATCAAGCATCCTAGGGGCACCATTGAAGATGTATTGGTCAAGACTGATAAATTCATATTTCCTACAGATTTTGTGGTGTTAGATGTGGAGGAAGATAAAGATGTCTGTATTATATTAGAGAGACCTTTTTGGCAACTGGACGAGCTTTGATAGATGTCCAAAATGGTGAGTTAAAGCCTCGGGTATAGAAAGAAGAGGTTATTTTCAAAGTCTTTAATGAAATCAAGAATACGAGAGCTAGTGATAGTTTCTTTCATGTTGATGCAATCGATGCTTTAGTTTCTTCACACTTTGGCAAATTAGAAGATCCTTTGAATGAAAGTTTAACTCATCTTATTCCATCTACTCTTGAACATGGAGGCATTACAGAGAGAGTTCAATGGTTAGATTCTTGTAGTCCAAATAAATGGAGATACTTTGAGGATTTAAGACTAGGCCCTTCTCAAGAAATTCCTTCAATAGAGAAACTGCCAACTCCTAATCACAAGCCAATACCAGGATTTGAAGAACTTAAGCACCGAAAAGCCAAAATCCACCTCAGAGATGTTGAGTAAAGAAGGAGATAATCAACCTAAAGACTATAAATTAGAATTACTTCTCATCCCTTCTCTCTTAGGATTTTTGAATCTTTTTGGTTTTGTTTTGTTTTCTCTTTTTGTTTAGATTCTTTTTGGCTTTTTTAAATTCAAATAATCCCTTCTCGAAGCTGTGCAACATAAGTTTTTTTCCACCATCCAAAGGCAACCTCTATCCACCATCAAAAGAGAATACATCCCCATAAGGAACTCTCTTTCCCCCATATGCAATTATTTTTAACATTGAGGGTAATGTTTCATTTAAGTTTGGAGGTATTTGGGGATTTTTGGCTAGTTAGACATATTTTTTTGAATTTAGATATATTCTTTTTGATGAGCTTCACTTTTTGATGACTTAGCTAAGAAAATCCAAGAGCAATTGTACAAAATTGTTGAATTTAAATATAATTGAATTCATGGATTCTCTCTTTATGATCAGTAACATATGCTTAGTTTTTGATTGCCATTGCACATGACTTAGAAGGAAGGATGGTGCTACCTTATGATCCAATGATTCTTGTGATAAGTCCTTCTTTTTTATGAATGATGAAATTGTTATTGAGCACATTATGTCATGATAATGTGAAGTGTATATGGATTAGTTGATAATGTTGTAAATTTAGTGACATATTTTGATTGAAATGAGTATGCTAGAACTTGTTTAATTATCTCTTGATGCTTCAAATTATAATTTCTTGCAAGTGCATGGACGTATAGTAGTATAGTGTGCAATGCAAGTGTTGATCCCATAGAGATAGGTCAAACAAATTAAATTAGTTTTAGTTACTTAACTACACTATCTTTAGAAAGAATGTATTTAAAGCTAAATGAATATTGTGTAATGTTGAATGGAATTGCAAAAACTGAATGGAATGGTAAAAATCACTAATTAATAATAATGCAGGGAGATTAATAAGATGCAAGGGTCTAGGGATCCAATTTCGCTAGTAAATAAAACCGCTTCGCTAGTGGAATGTTGTATTCAATGCTTCACTTATTAGGTGTGCAAGTTCAAATCAAGTATTTTCACTTGTTCCAATTACCTATGGTGTGTAGAATAATTGAGGTGAAAACCCATTAAGCTTAAAAACATAATGAACCAAAATAAGATGATTTAGCATATGGTGTCTATCTTAACCATCTATCTTTTTCATTCAAGGGAGTTCATGGTTTAGCATATGGTGTCTACCTTAACCTTGCTTAGATAATCAATCTCACTCATAATATTGGTGATCAAGTGACAAAACAAATCAAGTCAATGCAAACAACATAATGAATGAAACAAGATCATATAGTCATTAATAACCGACAATTTACATAACAAAGAGTATCCAATAGGGTTACATCTCCACCCTAGAAAGAAGGATTTAGTTCATAATGGAAATTAAAACAACTCCTTCAGACATGATCATCATAATGAAGAACATCCTCTCCTCTTTCTCTTGCTTACATGAAATCTCCCTTTTTCTCCTAAAGAAACATCAAGGCTCCGCCTCTCAGAACCCTCTCTAAAAACCCTAGAACGAAAGTAACAAAATCCCCCCAAAACCCTATTACATTGCCTTAAAAAGTAGGAAAAAAAGAAAGAGCAGAAAATCTGCTGAAAATCCGGACGGCTCCAACACTAGCGCAAGAGCAAATGATTAAGCTTGAACATATATAATGTAAGTGAATGAAATTCAATGATCAAATACCCCCAAACTTACTCATTTGCTCATCCTCAAGCAAAATAGAACACAAAAACTCACAAAAGACACAATGAACATTGATGTAGTTCATTAATCAAAACCCTTAATAAAATAGGCATAATTAAGAGGAAGCTATCAAGATATCACATATGTTTTTAGTTTTCAACCTAAGCCTTTTCCTTTCTACTCTAGATTCCATGTTCATGTGCAAAAATTATAACCATTTCAATCTACATCTTTTCACACCTAAATTCTTTCAAGCAACTAAGTAATACATATTCAATGCAACCTTAAGAATTCACAAATTAAACCAAAGAGGCTATATTAGATGCGCATTTGATATTTTTCCTTTTTGTGGGCTCTATTACTATCATATTTCTCATTTTTTATCTTCTTTTCCCAAATCTGATCCCCCCTAATCCTTGGGCTGTATTACTATCACACCCCCAAACATATTTTCTTTTCCATTCATAAAGATGTGATACCCCCTATAAATAAACGAGTTTTTAATCTTGTTTTTTTTTTATCTCATCTACTGCTTGTCTTAACAATAGTTATAATAAATTCTAGAATCCAACTTGAACAGTGAATACTTAGTCTCTTAAACTGATACTAAGTATTCAAAGATTTCAAAAGAAATGGCTAAGTCAATGTGACCAATGTGTATAAGGAATCTAAAGAAAATTAGAAAAGGAATCAAGTTAAGCATGTAGACAATAGTGATTTCTATCATTTTCAACTTAGCCATTATCAAATGTCACAAATATGTCATTGGTTTTGTATGATGACCCTAATCAATGATCAAAACACACACAAAAAATATATATATATATATATTTAATACAATTTTAAAGACTAAACATAAGATAATCAAATATACCAATAAACATAGAGATTTAAACATAACACAACTAGCCAAACATACATTACACAAACTAGACAAACTAGCTAAACATACAACACAAAAAGTAAAAAAAACTACACATACCATAAGCTAAGACAAACACATCTATATGCCAAATTCTAACACCCCCAAACTTGAAAGCAACATTGTCCTTAGTGTGGAATAAAACAATGGAAAACAATGACTTCCCTGAAAGTGAGTTGATCATTTGTCTGAGCTATCACCCTCCTACCAACTCTCAGATTCTTCTACATAATCAGGAAATGTTGGTGGAGTGGGGAAAATAATTGAGCTATTGCCTTGTGACAAGCTGCGACTCCGGAGGATGGCAGTTAGAGCATTGTTGTGGTTCACCATATATTTGAATTGTTGTCATTGCTCCTTGATCATTTACCACTACCAAGAGTGAATTCCCACTAGGTGTGATTCGAGCTCATCAAGAGTGGGTTCTTTAGAAGACGATTTCCTTGTGTGTCTCTATTGGGAAGAACTTGGGGTTGCAGATGAGATACCTGCTCTCACACTTACATGCTCTGACTTTTCAAAAGTTTCCATAACGGCATCAGTGATTGTTGGCAAAGGTTGTTGGAGTTCCTCTTTAGCATTGGTAGGAACTCCAACCATCAGGCACAATTGGCAGATAAGTGAAGGATGTCCTAGTCCCCTTGTGAGCCTCCCTATGATGAAAGAAATGATGGAACACTAGATTACCCAGTCCACATCAATGAATAGTCCTGTCTGAATTATTACATAATTGAGAAAGGCTCTCTCTCTTGTCACATCAAAAATATGATTTGATGGTTAGCTGATATGAAGTAGTGCCAAGCCTTACTCATTGCCTCCAAGTGTCCTCTTAGGAAACTAATCACCTTGTCATTCTTGGTTTTCCACATGCTGCCAGATTTAGTAAGGTAAGAGATGATGGCATCATAATCAAGTCCTTGCTCTAGCCAAACTGAGTACTCATCCTCTTCAATATTGGCAAGCTCATATACTTGGTTGATCATAGATTGGTTGAAAGGCTATCTTCCCACACACAAGTACCTTCAATTCCCTTGGGTTGGCTTTGTATTGTTCTCTAACATTGGCATAGAATTCTCATATCATTGGCACCATTGCAGTGTCAGGTTAAGCTGTAAACCTCATACAATTTTGGGCTTGAATGAGATCGGCTATGTCACTATACGTTGTATCAATGCCTCATTCTCTGATGCCTTCTCAATCTACAAAAGATTGCCTATAGATTTCTTCAGCATGTGGATTGAAAAATGTGGGTTCAATTAGTGCATCAGCCTCTCTTATGCGCCTTCTCTTTGATGGTCCAACAGAATTTCTTTGGAGGCATGGTGATAATAATACAAGGAATGCAATATCAAACCACCTTGAGCAAACAAAATGAGGCAGATTTACCAAGGCTTCTCTTGATCCAATCACACAATTCCACTTCACTTAGACATAGCAACAAGCACAAGCAAGAATTTGTGCATACACCATAAGAAAAGGTCCCTTCCTTCACTAAGGCAATTTCTCAAATAGTTAGCATGCACTTGGAATTTTCTCAAAGTTTGCCTTAATGGGACTTTAATTCCACTTCAATACATAACTAATCTTCACACATACACCATTGCAACCTCTACCAAAGAGAAACCCCATAAACACTATCTCAAACAATTCATCAAACACTTAGCGTGCACAATGAAAAGATTTCTCCTAAACACATGAAACCATCTCCATTTCTTCATAATCCACCATAAGTATGATGCAATCCACCAAGAATATGAATATAAGAATGTTTGAGTTGCAAGAAGTGACTTACACATGATTGCAAGAAGTTGCTCACAAATTTGTCCAACCCAACCTTGAGGAAGATGATGAATGGGGGAGTTGTTGAGTTCAATCCAAGGAGTTTGATGGAAGAAGGAAGGCGTTGATGATGAAGCTTTGAGTTGAGGAGTGCAAAAATAGGCTCAAGGGTTAGGAGGAGGGGTTTGGGAGAGGAGGAGAAAGAGTGAGTTGAGATGCACAAAGTGGGAGAGAGGGAATGAGGAATGAAAAGGCATGAATGGTGTGGCTTTAAGTGGGGATCAGGCACTACCACTAGCAGCGCCCAGGAATCTATTTACGAGGGTTTGCAAAGAAATTTTGGTGCTGGTGGTGTCTAAATTATAGCCGTGACACTAAAATACACTGGTACTTGTGTATTATGAAGGATTTCCTGGAGTTGCCAATGCTACTAACTCCTCTTATAATGCACGATTTTTTGGCACTGGCGGCACCAAAACTGGAGCCGCGGTGCTAACACTGCTAGCTTTCATTTTGTTTTTGCATTTCTCCAATGCACACTAGTAATTCCTTTCTTTGAACTTCATGTGCCTGTCAATCACGAAACAATAATTTACTAAGTATCGCAAATAGAAAAGTAGCGATGTAATTTCACAACTCAAAAATCCAATCAAATCTACATAAATCAACGCAAATAGCATACTTTATAAATGCAAAAACATCACTACTTCTAAGAATTTGAAATAACTAAAAAATAAAATAGCTTAGGTTGCCTCCCAAGAAGTCTTTTATTTAACGTCTGGGCAAGACGAACTCCCTTTTCCTACAAATTTTCAAATTCACACACTTCATTCAGTCGCATTGGCACATCATCTCTATTGTATCTCTTAACTTGATGACCATTAACTTTAAAGGTGCTCCTATTTTTCAGATTCTTTAGTTCAACAATTCTATGAAGAAACACCTGTGTGATAAGGAATAGTCCGACCCAACACAATTGTAGTTTTCCTGGAACCAAGCACAAATGTGAGTCATAAAGCAAAACTTCCATTCCAAGTTCAATGTGTCATTTAAGAATAACTTCATTGTGATATTTCTTTGTTAGTTCCTTATAAACCTTGTCATTCTCATATGCTTCATTCCTTAGCTCCTTGATGAGTCAATTTCATATACATATATTACACATATTTAAGCTTATTTATTTGCAAATCCTTGTCTCTTTTAGATGAATTTAATGCTCATTTGTTGGATTTTATAGGTACATTGAAGATGAATAAAGAAGAGAAAAAAATGGAAAAGAAGAAGCTTAAGTTTGTAAAAAAAAATAGCTACAAAGATGGAGCAAAAAAGCAACATGGACCAAGGTAGCCAATTTGCATTGCTGGCACCAATGGCAGACATATTTTGCAGAATTTTTCTGCAATGCGTATCTAGGGCCTTTTTAAGGAAAAACTTTGGGCTTTTGAAAGGTTTTCCCACTTTCATTTTTTAAGAGTTTTTCTCTAGGGTTTAGAGTCAGCTTTTAGGAGGTTTCTCATCAAGAAGAAGAAGGGATTGCAAGTAAGAAAGAAGAAAGAGAGAAGATACTCTTCATTATTATCATCCTGCCTCAGGAGTTTTTTATTTTCTCTTATGAACTAAATTCCTTTTTCTAGGGTGAAGATGAGCCCTTTCTGATACTTTTTGTTATGGATTGTTGGATATTTTTAATGTTGGATGATCTTGTTTCATTCATGATGTTGTTTGCAGTGATTTAATTTATTTTATTGTTTGATCACCAATATTATGAGGTAGATTATTTATCAAAGCATGGTTAAGGTACACACCAGGTGCTAAACCATGAGCTCCCTTGAATGAGAAGGATAAATAGTTAAGGTACACACTAAATGCTAAAATATTTTATTTTTAGCTCTTATATTCTTGAACTTAATGGGTTTTCACCTCAATTATGCTACACACCATAGGTAATTAGAATGAGTAAAAGCACTTGATTTAAACCTGCACACCTAACAATAATAATCTTAATTTTGAAAAAATGAACCCAAGTGAAGCATTAAGTCCAACATTCCATTGGCAAAAGGGTGTCATCTAGTTGTGAAATCTGATCCTTATATTTCTTCTTATTAATCCCTCTGCATTATCTTTAGCTATTTATTTACTTTCAATCTATTAAGTTTCTGAAATTATACCAAACCTTATTCCAAGTTTATTTAGTTATATACTTAGTAACTAAGATTAATTAAGTTAGTTTCCTATTCTCTATAGGATCGACCCTTGCATTGCACACTATATTACTATATGTCCGTACTCTTGCAAGGAATTATAATTTGAACCATCACTCCTGAAGTTTATGAAGCTGAAGTTTCCTCTACTCTCCTACCTTTTCCAAATCACAATTCTGATGTTTTATAGCCTAGTATGCCCTGTGTTCCAACTCAGTAAGAAAATGATAGGCTTTCCCAAAAACAAGTCTGTATCCACTTATTCTGATTGGGGCGTTGAAAGCAGTTTTGTATGCCCATAAGGTATCATTTAACTTAAGTGCCCAGTCTTTCCTTGAAGTGTTCATGATCCTTTCTGGAATTGTTTTTATCTGTCAATTGCTAACTTCAACTTGCCCCGATGTTTGTGGATGATAAGGTGTTGCAACCCTGTGAGTGATGTTGTACTTTTTCAATAGAGCTATAGGAACCTTATTACAGAAATGAGTTCCTCTATCACTAATGATTGCCCCTGGAGTGCCAAACCTATAAAAGATCCTGTCTTTCAAAAATCTCAACATAACATTAGCTTCATTAGTTTTAGTGGTCTAGCATCTGTCAAACATTGCACAAAAGGCATGGGCATCCTTAAAAATAGTTGGCTAATAAAATTTGGATTGAAAGATTTTGAGAGAAGTTTTCTTCCCATCAAAATGACCTCCACAGCTAAATGTGTGGCAATGTCTTAGAATACTCTACTACTCATCTTCGGGGACACAACGCCTAATGATTTTATCGTATATTTTGAACAAGATTAGGTCATCCTAGAAATAATGTTTCACCACTGACAACAACTTTCTCCTTCCTTGTGAATTCAACAGAAGATTAAAAATTCCTTTAACTAAGTAATTGGTAATGTCAGCATACCAAGGTTCACTCCCCATCATAAAAAATAATTGCTCATTCAGAAAGATCTCGTTGATAGAAATGTTTTCCTTTCCTCTTTCTTGCTTGAAATTAGTTCCTTCCACCAACCTAGACAGATGATCAACTATGACATTTTCAGACCCCTTCTTGTCCTTGATTATCAGATCAAATTCTCGCAACAATAAGATCCACCTGATCAACCTGGGCTTGGCATCCTTTTTTGTTAACAAATATCTCAATGTAGCATGACCTGAATAAACAATTACCTTCGAACCAATCAAGTAAGAATAAAATTTTTCTAAAGCAAACATAATTACAAGCAATTCTTGTTAGTGGTAGAATAGTTCATTTGTGCTTCATGCAAAGTCCTACTTACATAATGAATTATATGAGGTAATTTGTCTACTCTCTATCCTAGGATAGCACAAACAATAAAGTCTGATGCATCACACGTGAGTTCAAATGGAATGGACCAATCAAGAATTACATCCTCATCAAAATAGAAAGTTACATCCTTAGCCAATTGGTTACAAATTGGTCTAGAAATTTTTGAGAAATCCTTTATAAATTGTTGATAAAAGCCTACATGACCAAGAAAACTTCTAACTCCCTTGACTGAATTTTGGGGAGGTAACATTGCTATCAATTCAATTTTTGCCTTGTCTACTTCAATGCCTTTACTTAAAATAATATGTCCAAGCACAATTCCCTGCTTCACTAGGAAATGATACTTTTCCTAACTTAGTATCAAATTCATTTCAATACACCTTCTAAGCACCAATCTTAAGTTATTAAGGAAATCATCATATGAGTCTCCAAAAATAGAAAAATCATCCATGAACACCTCAATAAACTTTTCAATCATGTCAGAGAAGATGGACATCATACACCTTTGAAAAGTTGCAAGGGCATTGCACAAACCAAAAGGCATCCTTTGATATGCAAATGCTCTAAACTGGCAGGTGAAAGTGGTCTTCTATTGATCTTCTGGGGCAATCTAAACTTGGTTATAACTTGAAAAACCATCTAGAAAATAATAGTAAGCACGAACTGTCAATTTTTCAAGCATTTGATCAATAAAAGGGAGAGAAAAGTGATCCTTTCTTTTGGCTACATTGAGTTTCCTGTAATCAATGCACAGGTGCCACCTTGTAGTCATTCTCATTGGCACCAATTCATCATTTTCATTTTTAAGAACAGAAAGACTAGTTTTTTTTGGCACCACATCTACTAGACTTACCCATTTACTATTAGAGATTGGATATGTAGTACTTGCATCAAACAATTTGATCACCTCTGCTCTTACAGCTTCCTTCATGTGTGCGCTAAGTCTCGTTTGAGCTTCTTTGGAAGTCCTTGCATCATCTTCTAGCAAGATTTTGTGCATGCACAAAGTGGGTTGATTTCTTTGATGTCTGCCAAGGTCCAACCTATAACCCCTTTGTGCTCTCTCAACACATTTATCAACTTATGTTCCTCATCAACAAACAAGTCAGCAGAAATTATTACTGGAAGAGTATTGTTTTCACTAAGAAATACATACTTCAGCTTCTAAGTCAATTGCTTCATTTCTAATTGGGGTGATGTAGCACTCGATTGTTCCACTTCTGGGTTTACTTATGATAATCCTTCATTGGAAACTTCCCTAACTTGGTCTGATCTATCAAGTTCTACTTTCAACTTTATCATTTCTTCATCTTCCTCCAATTCATCTGCAATGAGCACCAATTCCAGTTTATTAGTTATCTTCTCTTGCACAAGAGTTGATAATACAAGTGAGTCCAATTCATTAACTTGAAAACAACCACTAGGATCTAGAGGTAATGATAAAGAATTATTAATAGAAAATTCCATAGTTTCATCCAAGATAGTTATTTTCAACTTCCCATTTTGCACATCAATGATTGTCTTAGTGATTGCCATGAATGGACATCCTAGAAGAATAGGCACTTCCTTATCTGCAAGATAATCAGCTTATCAATTTGCATAAGAATGTCCTCTACAATGCCTCTAGAATATTTAACTGATCTATCTGCAAGTTGTAGAGACATTATAGTAGGTTTCAATTCTCCCAATCTAAGTTGTATATAAATCGAATAAGACATTAAATTAATGCGTGCACCTAACTCTAGCATTGCCTTTACGTTATTTATCCCTCTAATAGTAATTGAGATATTGGAACTACTTGGATCCTTAACTTTTGGGGGAAGGTTTGTGTGCAAGATTGCACTGGCTACCTCTAAAAATACAACTTTATCATGTGGCTCGTACTTATGCTTTCTCGTGTTTAGTTCCTTCAAGAATTTAGCATAAGAAGGCATGTTCTTGATCATATCAAGCAAAGGAAGATTAATGTTAACCTTGGAAAGGATATTATAAATGTCACAAAATGATTTATTAAACTTACTCCTTCAGCCTTCTTGGAAAAGGAACGATAGGATAATAAGTTGGAGGTGGTTTGTAGTTGATAGGGGGTCAACTATTGAAAATACTACCTTCCTTGAATGCACTTCATGCTCTGCCTTTTTCATCCCCTTCTCCAATCATATAGAAATAATTGAATTATCAATTTCTTTAACAATTTTATTATCAATTAACTTTCCACTTCTCAATGTTGTTATTGCTGTTGCTTGCTCTGGGTAGCTCGGCAACATCCCAGGTATGTGGCTCTGCATAGCTTTTGCAATTTGTCCTAACTGTGTCTCCATCTTTTTCATGGATGTCTCCATGTTATGGAATCTGGAATCAATGTTTCAAAATTTGGTCACATTATTCTAGAACTAAGTCTGTGTTTCTTGAATGAAACTTTGTATGGTTTCTTCAAGCGTAGGCTTCTTTGGTTGTGGTTGAAAGGAAGTTCAAGCTTGATTCTAATTTCTATCATTGTTCCAAAAAAAAGTTAGGATGATTTCTCCAACCAGGATTGTAAGAGTTTGAAGGGTCATTCCATGTTCGTTGGTTGTAGAAATTCATTGCATTAACTTACTCAGCATCACCTATAAAATGTCCATTTAAATGGCAAACATTATGTGAGTATCCTGAATTACCACAAAAAGAACAAACCTCAACTAGGGAAGGTTGTGGTTGTTTCAAGTTCACTATCATAGAGCACATTACCTTCATTTGCTTAGCCATCTCTGACATCTACATAATTAAATTAGAGTTCACTTCATAAATTCCTCTAGATCTACCTCTTACAATCTTTTGCTGAGAATTTGCTCCCCACATTTCATATAGCTCATATGTTTCATTTGGAGTCTTTTCTCCCATGGCTCTACCTGCAGCATTGTCAACCATAGCTTGGCATGGTTGTGTCACTCCATCATAGAAAAACTAGTTAATCAATTCAAGTGGATATCTATGATCAGAGCATTAAATCAAAATTTCCTCAAATCTTTTCCATGCCTCACGGAAAACTTGACCACCAATTGAGAGAAAATAGCTATCTTACTTCTCAACTCAGCAGTTTTAGCATGGGAATAGAATTTACCAATGAATTTATTGTATACTTCTCTGCATGTTGTTAAAGAGCCAAGAGCTAACATCATGAACCAAGTCTTTTCTGCATCTTTCAAAGTATATGGAAAATATGTCATACGTAATTGGTCTTCAGTTAGCCCCTGTAATGGAAAAGTTTGGATGGTTTAGAATATGGTGTCTACCTTAACCATCTATCCTTTTCATTCAAGAGAGCTCATGGTTTCGCACATGGTGTCTACCTTAACCATGCTTAGATAATCAATCTAACTCATAATATTTTTAATCAAGCAATAAAATGAATCAAACCATTGCAAACAACATAATGAATGAAACAAGATCATATAGTCATTAACAACTAACAATCCACATAATAAAGAGTATCAAATAGGGTTACATCTTCACCCTAGAAAGAAGGATTTAGTTCATAATAGAAATCAAAACAACTCCCTTAGACAAGATCATCGCAATGAAGAACATCTTCTCTTCTTCCTCTTGCTTACTTGAAATCTCCCTCTTTCTCCTCAAGAAACTCCAAGGCTCTGCTCCTCAGAATCCTCTAAAACTCCAAGGCTATGCTTATTTTCTAGCTCCTTTAACAGATTTCACTTTTCCAATCTTTGAGCTTCATTGGCCTTTCATTTTCTCTTCTTTTCCAATCCTCCAACACCCAGAAAATTTAACAAATAAATATGAAATTCATTTAAAATTAGCAAGGATTTACAAATAACTAAGCTTGAACATATATAATGTAAGTAAATGAAATTCCCTTATCATCCCTCAAGGCAAAATTTAAGATAACATGTTTGCTTGGAAATGATTTAGGTATTCTTCGATCAGTTTGAGCCTTTCAAGCTAAACTAGTACATCATTATAACTAATGTCCCCATTGAGCCTTAATGAAGAAATGGCATGTGCAAAGCATGTGAAAGACCACCATTTAACTTTTCTTTCTTTAGCCTCATCATCCAAACCTTTTCATCCTAAAAACCATGTTTGACCTATTAAGAGATATATTCTATACACATGGTTGTAGAGAGCTATAAGAGTGCAAAAGAAGATAATTTTTGGGGTATTAAAAAGAAGAATGCCAAAAGAAAAAAAGGATAAAAAAAGAAAAGAATTAATATGGATTCATCCTTCAATTGGGGTATCACATCCCAATGAACTAAAAAGAAAATATGTTTAGGCGTGTGGTCGTAATATAACCCTTAAAAATAGAGAGAACCCCAAACAAAAAGTCAAGAGAGTGAACTTTAAAGTGTAACTTATTTATGATCTCTTACTTTGTGAATCCTTATTCATTTTCTTTGTTAGCTAAACCCAAGGCCCCATTACAAGCATAAAAAAAACCTATTGATAGAATGGATAGAATTATCTACATTAGTGAAGAGAAATTATGAAAATCAAGTTTATACGGTGTTTTATTAAGATCATTAGAATCACTAGTTTACATATTATTGATTGAAAAGCAAACATGTAGCATGAGATTAAAAAAGCACACACACACACACACACATTCTCACTTCATGATGGGATCGATGATGCATGAGTGTCATGAGATTACTTGGCTAGTGTCTTGAATGAATTCTAAGTTATGTGTACATGTGTAATTTATTTGGCATGTTCTTGATTATTTGAGAGAGATTATCCTAACTATTTCATGAGTTTATAGTTACTATTTTGCTCAAGGATGATCAAAAGCTAAGTTAGGGGGTATTTGATAAGCTCATAATTTATAATATTTATATACCTAGCTTCACATATTTTGGATCCTCAATTGATGTGATTACATTTGTATAAATATTGCACTTAATAGAGCTATTTCTATTCAAAAGTCAAAACCTTTGGAAAAAAAGCTGAACATGAAAAAGGCATCACTTTGTGGTAATTTTTGGCACATATTAAGGCTGATTCATAGAAAGTGTTTAACATTAAAGTTATATAACTTCAAATTATCTTTCCAACTCATCAAGAATCATATGATTTTGATATTGTATGAAACATTTATGGTTTGTTTGGAATACTAAACCTTTCTCGAATGAACAACATGTTGGGCACAAATGATGCAAGTGACGTTGTGGGCAGCAAGCTGGGCGTTGCAATGCCAGTGAAGTGCATATGAAGTATTCTATTTTTATTAATTTAAGTGCTTTTTGCACAAAGGACTTGGGTGTTAGGATTATTATATATGATTTTGATGACAACAAAACTTGTCTTTAACTTGATTTATGCTAATGATGTTCTTAGATTTGTAAGCTTAAAATGTAGACATATATGCCTGGATTGTAGGTGCTTTATTGGGATATCATTTATGCAAGCATATACATATCTTGATATGAGTCTAGGTGTTTTAGAAAAAGGAGAAATCATGTTGGTCCATATTATTTTCAACTTTATTTATCATTTCATAATTCTTTGGATCTTATGCAAATATATGCCTTAAAGAGATATCTTTTTGAATGCAAACGAATGTATGCTTGAATGAGTTTATTAATGTAAAAACATGATTGAAATTACTTATCCATGTTCCATAACTTATGCAAATTATACATGGATAAATATATTTTTATTTACAATGAAAGATATTAAGTTGTGGCAAGTGTAGAAATTTCTAAGTGCAAGACCACAGCCACATAACCAGCTACCTGTGCATATCGCCTACCCTGCAGTTGAATGTTGGAGGTGCATTATCTTACCGCCTGCCAATTTTTAGACAATATGAAGTATTTGAGTCTGTTTGAAGCAACCACCTGGTAGCCCCATACTACCTGTGCCTACCGCTTGGTAGCATAGTCGATATCGCATACCGCCTGACATTCAATAGCAAGGTTGGTTTGGAAATTTTTGCTAGAGACTGACTAGATAACACCTATGCTATCACATTTGTGGTATTTTTAATAATCAAAATATGTTATTCTTAATTAAATATGAGTTAGAGTGTTACAAATAGATAACTTATTCTATGAATATTAGTGGATTTACTTATTTCACTTTAGATTGGCTTTAAAGGTTAATGTAAGTTTGATCCAATGAATAGATAACCTATTCTATGAATCCAAATTTTTGTTGGCACCATCCCTTTATTAGTCTAAAGTATGTTTAAACAGTCGGGTTCCATGTCAAACCCTAAATTATTGTTAGTTAAATGTTAGTACTAGGAAAACATATATGAAAGAGGTAATTCAATGCCAACTCGCCGTGCAAAATGTCTGAGAGATCTAACATTTTGACATAGGGTGTAGACCTTCTAGGTGTATTCCATAGCAGAAGAGTATTTGGCAAGTATCTATGGTCTTTACTACAAGAATATTGGGTTTTTGCAGCCACCAAAATGCTGCAAAAAACTAAATTTTGGCTGCATATAGTCAAAGTAGCCGGAAAAAATGGCTGCAAACTGCTGCATATGCATGGACGCAATAAGCCAAATGCTTATATGCAACCATTTCTAAATGGTTGTATAGTTTTATGTAGTCATCTATAAATGGCTGTGTTAAGTTTTATGCAGCAATAAAAAATGGCTACATTTAGTTATTTATAGCTGTTAAACATTCTATCTTTCTTGATTTTAATGATGAACATTATTAACCAAGTAAGTTTTGATGATGAGCAAAGACATTAGTGAAACATTAAGGTACTAATATTTTATTCTCAAGCATATTGCAGAAATATTATCCCATACTTAACTTGAGAATAATTCTCATGATGATCAAAGGAAGAAACCAAGTTAATACTCATGAAAAATAAGTATATAAATTTCATATATACTTAAAACAAGAAAACAAAGATCTTAAAGTCTTCAAAGCATGCTTCGTAGCCAACAGGAATGTCTTTAGAGACATTAAGATGTGCTTCGGAGTTAATTGGAAAGCTTCAGAGTTGGCCCAAGACAAGCTTCAAAATCATTGTAGTGTTCTTCAGAGTCGTCATAAGCATACTTCAGAGTCAACAGATAAGCTTTAGAATCATCATAGCATATGTCAGAACCAGCTGGAATGTTTTAGATTCATCATAACAAGCTTTAGAAACAAAAGATAAGTTTCAGAGTCATCATAACAAGCTTTGAAAACAAAAGACAAGTTTTGGAGTCATCAAAGCAAGCTTTAGAAACAAAAGATAAGTTTTTGAGTCATCATAGCACACCTCAAAGTCAACAGGAAAGCTTCAGAATCATCATAGTATGTTTCAGAGTTGTCATGGAAGTTACGAAGTTGTCACTGTACATTTCAAAATCAACAAGACATGCTTTAAAATTAATTAGGCAAGCTTCGGAGTTACCAAGATACACTTTGGAGTTAATTAAACACGTTTCAGAATAAATCAAATATGCTTCAAAGTCATGAAGACATGCTTCAGAATCATGGAGTTACACTTCGTCATCAATCAGACTTGCTTTGGAGATATCAAAATACATTTCAGAGTCAGCCAGCAATCTTCAGAGTCAGCAAGCAATCTTCGTAATTAGCAACCATATCTCGGAGTCTTCAAAAACTTACTTTAGAGTCAGCAAGAAAACTTCAGAGTCATTGAACAGTACTTCAGAGTCACCTTTTCTGAAGCATCAAAAGTTTGAAAAATCTGAACTCTTCTCTGCAAAGTTCCATCGCAATTAAGAAGGTTTACTGTCATTTTGGAGAATCAATTGGAGTATCCAAAATCATTCAAAGGATATGGTTGTTCACTCATCACTTCAGAGTAACCAAAGAAGCTACTTCAAAGCATCTAATACTCATGTGAACATTAAGAAAGTTAGCAACAAAGTTGCAGACCAATGCCAGACTGCTGCAAAGTTAAACGGCAAACAAAATGTAAGGTGAAGAAAAACATTTTTGAATGTTTAAAAGTCTACCATAGATAGTAACAAAAAAATCTCTCTCAGCCTATAAAAGAGGTGTTCAGATGCAAAAGAAAAAATATCGAACATATTGAATATACAAAAATACAAAGAAGCTAAAGTTTTGAAACATTCAAAATCTTCCTTCAAAGTTCAACTCCAACGGCTACAACTCCATCAGAGCTCTCAAAGTCTAAATCGCTTCTCAATTAAGGAGTTTAAATATTTTACTTATATTGCTTCTTTATTTACTTAAAGTTCTGAATTTATGTACAAGTCTGCCTAAGTAAGAGGCATTAATCTATACACTTCCTTTTAGTATTTGGTAACACAAGCAGAATGCTTGGTGTTTATATATTGGAATAAGCAAGTAGGGAACTTACTGAAAGGATACAAGTTCGTTGGCGAGCTTTGAAAACTAACAAGTTGTAAAAGTTTCAAGTTAGCTTGAAAACCTAGTAAGTTGGTTGGTAAGTTTGTGGGAAAACCACCATGTATTTGATCAGGTTGATTAAGGTGTTAGTGGAACCTGAGATCAGTGGAGGAAACTGATTTAGTGAAGTGGAGTAGGAGCCCAGGAAGGGCTGAACAACTATAAAATTCTTATGTTGTGCATTGTGTAATCTGTTCTACTTGTTCATTCAGCATTTTAATCATTTGATTTGGCCAAAAGTTTAAAAAAGCTCAATTTAGACTCCCCCTCTTGAGCTACCATTGTGTAAGGGACCAACAAGTGGTATCAGAGCAGGCTTCACTAGTTAAAGTTTGATTACTAATATATTAACTTGTGATGAGATTCAAATGGCCGATATGTTCCATAATACATCTACTGAAGGACAACCACTTCCAGACCTCCTTTTTTTTATGTAACCAATTATGCGTATTGGAAAATGAGAATACAAAATTTCTTGACTGCCACAGATTACCAGTTGTGGCTTGTAATAAAAAATGGAAAGAATGTCACTAACACTAAAGACAAATACACTCTAGAAGATATACAAATAGTAGAATGTGATGCTAAGGCAAAGAACTACCTCTACTATGTACTAACTTCTTTTGAATTTGAAATAATTTCTACATGTGATTCAGCTAAGGAAATTTAGGACAAACTTAAGGTAGTACATGAAGGAACAAATTAGGTAAAAGAAACTAAAATAAATCTTCTAGTGCACGAGTATGAGGCCTTCTCTATGAAGGAATCAGAAAACATTTTTGAAATATTTAGAAGATTTCAGAAAATCACCAATCGCTTAAAGAACTTAGAAGAAAAATACAAAGAATCAAAGCTAGTAAAGAAAATCTTGAGACCTCTGCTTAAAGATTGGATGCCTAAAGTGACTGCTATATAGGAAGCCAAAGATCTAACAAAGGTGATAGTAGAAGAATTCATGGGATCACTCATGACCCATGAAGTCCTGATGAAACAAAAAGCTCATGATGAAGTCAAAGGCAAGAAAAAAATAGCTTTACAAGCAGAATCGAAAAATAAAGAATCTTCAAAAGAAGCCTCAAGTAGTGAAGATGATGAGGATATGACAATGATAACTAGAAGATTCAAAAATATGATCAAGAAGAAAAGATTAGTTAACAATTTAAAAAGCTTCAAAAGTAAAGGCAAGAGAAAGGAAGTTCCAATCTGTTACAATTATAGCAAGCCTAGGCATATGAAATTTGACTGCCCAGAACCAGATAAAAAGCAAGGAGACAAGAAAAAAAGTTATAACTCTTACTTTGACAAAAGGAATATTTCTAATAACAAGAAATTTAGAAAGAAGAAGCAAGCTATGGTTATATTGGAAATGCTGAAAAACAAACATGATGCAAGAAAGCTCCAGTGAAGAAGAAGAAGAAAATAAAGTTCAATTCATCTCACTCAGCTCCAAAGAAAAAGACTAGGAAGAGCATCATACAGGAATAAGCTTTATGGCCATCCACAATAATGAGGTAAATTTAAAACTTGAAATTTTTGATATTGAAGAATTACTAAAAGAACTGTATTTAGATTACAAAACATTAAAAGATAAACATAAGACAACTAAAAGAGAACTTGAAAGAACTATTAATGAATGTTCCAAATTAAGATAAGAAAATACATTGCTCAAAACTGATCATAATATAAATATAGAACTTGAGCTAATCAAAGCAGAAAATCATGCTCTTAGAAGGACCTTAACTACTACCTTATTTAAATGTAAAAAAAGAAAGACATAGGAAACCAAAGAAAGAAAAATTATAAAAGAAAACTATAACCCAAATAGAATATGATTTGGATTTCCAAAATAGTTGCTAAGGTTGTAAATGCAATGATATATCCAGAAAACTGATTAGTAGCATCTAAAAAAAATGGGTGCCAAAATATTCTGCTACTAACCCATAAAGACCCATTCCTAAATGACTACCGAAAGTTATAGCTTAATTTTATTATTGCAGGTGTGTTTAAGGGACACAGAGAGTAGAAAGTGGTACATTGATAGTGGTTGCTCAAGACACATGATAATAGAAAAGGAGCTGTTCACAGAACTAAAAGCTAAAAATGAAGGAACAGTTACCTTTAAGCATAATGGAAAAGGTAGAGTGGTTGGAATTGGTAAAATTAGCCAACATCCCTCTATTAAAATTTAAATGTTTTACTAGTAGAAGGATTTAAACACAATCATTTTAGTGTAAGTCAATTTTGTGATAATGGTTAAAAATTTGTGCTTGAATCTCGTACTTGTTCAATATTAGATAGTTCAAATTCAGTTATAGTACTTGGAAAAAGACATAGAAATATATATTTAGTGGATTTAAATGATATCCAAATCAAATGTCTTGTTGTAAATAATAATGAACCCATGTTGTGGCATAGAAGGCTAGGACATGCAAAAAAAAATCTGATTGAATGATTATATAACAAAGATCTAGTTATTGGCTTACCAAAACTCAAGTTTGACAATTAGTTGTGTGATGCTTGGATGGGCAAGAAAGTAAAAGAATCATTCAAGTCAAATAAAGAAGTATACTGTAACGCCCCGCCCTCCTGGGGTCGTTACTCCACTTTACACCATAAATCCACATGATAATACCATGATTTTTC
>JAYJMB010049630.1:0-29602 GCA_036873735.1 Pouteria campechiana
CTCACTTTGGATATATATATATATATATATATATATATATATATATATATATTTGTATATGAATGTTGTAGAATGCGATAATGAGGACAATGGAACTACAACCACCTTGTGCACAAAGTAATAAGCGCGTAACCTTCAAGGAAGGTAACCGACATTAGGATCCCCTCTATATTTGCAAATTTGGACCATCCAAAGATATGACATTGGCCTGTATCAACTCCAACGAGCAGGCTCGTGTCTGAACCCATCCCATGCCCCATTCCAATTCCTACTCAACCCAATCATAAAACCAAAACTTAGCCCAGAGACATTCTATCCCAGGTTACTTTTAAGAGCAAACACAAAGGCCCGGACGGATACATAAGCTAAAAGCTTATTCAAACTTCCAGTTTTAAAGGGCCCGTTGTTTGTTTTCAGTTTTGGGGCAGTCATAGTTTCAAGCTTTAAAAGCCTAAAAGTTTCCCATTTTAAGTCACTTCCCTTGCGTAATGTTTCTTATTTTAAGTCACTTCCTTTCTTATTTTAAATCATTTCGATGATTGTTTGATAGCGTCTTTTTCTTTTTTTAATTATTACTGTGTATCCTATTACAAAGATTTTTTTTCTTTAGATTTTTTTGGACCTTTTCAGATTTTTTTTAAACAATCATAGAAATACTAAATATATGGATTATGCCAAGCCCATACAGGCTTTATGGATTATGCTAAATATTATTTATTTTTCTAAATACTAAAAATCTTCCACGTAAAATATGGATATGGGCAGTGAATTATTATTCACCAACCATGAGCAGAATGAAAGTTACCCTGACAAATTTCATGGATCGTATCAGTGTAAATGGCATACCATTTGTAAACGTTGTCCTTGAGTTTTGACCGAATCTATCGTTACATGACTTCTCTCTTTACACCTGTACCCCTGAAATTTATTTTGTACCATACAAATACTCTTGACATTAAAATCTGTAAAGAAATGAATATTAAGTAGTTACATGATATTAAATTTGGTGTAAATTAATGAAAATAACCTGAATAACTCATAATTTTAAAATAAAAAAAATAATTTTTTAATTATTGCAAAAAATATTTTTCTATTTTAATTGTTTTCAATTTATTTTTTATTTTAGGTATTTTTAAAATTTATTTTTTTATTTTTAGAAATTATATGTTTTTAGGGATATTTTTATCAATTTGTACTAAGTTTAACAATTTTTACTAACTTAATGATTGTTTTTTTTTTATGAACTTTAACGTTAGGGATATTTGTATAAGATGAAACAAACCTTAGGGTATACACGCGAGGAGCAAAGTTATTTTGTAATGGGTTTAATTTAATTAAAACTTAAAGGCACTTATACAAATAACCGTTATTTATGAGTGTCGATCAACTGATGCACCGCACCAGGGAGATACTAATGCTACCAATTACATTTCCACACGACAACCCTATTTTCAAGGCTCACATGCCATGAGAAAAGAGAATATTGTAAATTCTCACGAGATGTGAGATATGAGATCTTTAAGGGTTACACTATACTGAAATACTAATAAAACTCAGACCCAAATTTATTGCGTTCTTTTTTTTTTAATAAACCAAAATACTTAATAAAACTCAGTTAAGGTAGTTTTGTTTTAAAAAAAAATTAAAATGCTGAAAAAATGTAAATAAAAATTAATTTTAAAATGCTCTTAATAGTTTAAAAATAAGAATAATTATTATATCTAAAAATAATAATAAAACTTAGTCATGCCAGTCGTGTTTTAATAAAATAGGAGTTAAGGATATCTAAGCTTTAAAATTAATAAAATGTTAAAAAATATATTTTTGAACTTGAAAAAACTTTATAATAAAACGCATATCAAAAATGAGTTTAGTAACACATATGAGAAATGAGTTTCTTTAATAACAAAATTATTTTATTAACTTGGTTATGCTAGTTGCGTTTAAAAAAAATACCAAAAAAAAAAACTCGGCTTAGTCAAACTCGGTAAGGACAATTACAATTTAAAAAAAAACTAAAACACCAAACAAACTCTGCTAGTTGTATTTAAAAAAACTTAAATTAAAAACATCAAATAAAACTCCACAAGTTGTGTTTTGGAAAATGAAACACCAACTGCATTTTTTTTAAAATGTAACAAAATATTTAACAAAACTTGGTCAGGCCAATTGCATTTAAAAAAATTAACACAAAACAAAACTTGACTAGTTGCATTTAAAAAAGTAAAACCAAAAAATCAAATGAAACGTAGCCAATTTTATTTAAAAATAAAATTTTAACCAAAATGTTTAACAAAACCCGACTTGTTTGGTGTTTTAATTTTTTTCACTAAAATATCTAATAAAACTTAGCCAAGGTAATTGCATTTTTTTAAATAACCAAAATATTAAATAAAACTCAATTAGATTAGTTCAATTTTATCTAGTATTTTGGTTATTTTTTTGTAACGCAACTAGCATGATTGAGTTTTATTTGGTATTTTAGTAAATTATTTTAAATGTAATTGGCTTAGCTAAGTTTTATTAAATATTTTAATATTAAAAAAATAAAAACAAACAAGCTGAGTTTTTTTCCAAAACATAACTTGTGGAATTTTATTTTGCGTTTTGGTTTTAATTTTTTTAAAATGCAACTACCCGAGTTTGTTTAGTGATTTAGTTTTTTTTTTTAAACATAACTGGCTTAGCTGGATTTTGTTTAGCGTTTTAATTTTTTTTTTTAACGCAACTGGCTTAGCTGAGTTTTGTTTGGTGTTTTAGTTTTTTTATTAAATGCAATTGCCCTGACCAAGTTTTGTGTGGTTTTTTAGTTTTTTTTATGTTTTAAATGCAACTAGCCTAGCTAAGTTAATAAAATAATTTTGTTATTAAAAAACTCATTTCTTATATGCATTTTATTATAAAGTTTAAAGTTCAAAAATAGTTTTTATAAAGCTCAGATATTCCTAATTCCTATTTTATTAAAACACAAGTGGCATGGCTAAATTTTATTATTTTCTTAAACATAATAATTATTCTTATGTTTAAACTATTAAGAGCATTTTAAAATCAACTTTTATAGGCATTTTTTCGGTGTTTTGATTGTTTTATTTTTAAATGCATTTGGCATGACAGAATTTTATTAGGCATTTTGATAATTCTTTTAAAAAATTAGCTTTATTTTGTTTAGTGTTTTAGTTTTAATTTTTTTAAAATGCAACTGGTTGAGTTTTGTTTAGCATTTTGGTTATTTTTTAAAATGAAGCTAGCCAGACCGAGTTTTATTTAGTGTTTTGGTTAATTTTTTTTAAAAAATACAATTAGCTTTGTTAAGTTTTATTTAGTATTTTGATTATTTATTTTTAAAAATACAACAAACTTAGTTTCATTTGGTGTTTTAATTAAAAAAATTTTAAACACAATCGACCAAGTTTTGTTTGATGTTTTAGTTAATTTTTTTTAATTATAACTAGCCTGGCCAAGTTTTATTTGTTGCTTTAATTAGTTAAATTTTTTTTAAAAGCAACTAGTTTGGCCAAGTTTTGTTAAATATATTGGTAATTTAAAAAAAAACACTAAATAAGTGGAATTTTGTTTAGTATTTTAATTGATTAAAAAAATATAACCGATTTGGTAGAGATTTGTTAGTATTTCACTGTATGTACAACCATTTGATATCTCATATCTCACATCTCACACAGATGAGAATTTACAACCCAAATATTCTCTTTTCTCATGACAGGGTGAGTCTTGAAAATAGGGCTGTCGTGTGGACATGTGATTGGTAGCATCATTAACACACTAGTAACTCACTGGTGCTGTGCATCGCGTGATCCGCACTCCTTATTTATAATTAAATAGTGACAGCCGCAACTTTTTTTTTTTTTTGGGAATTAGTTTGTCTAGAAACATTGGGACGAAACTTAAATGCATTGTCACATAAAATTTCTCCCAAATTGAGTAATCGTGTCTCTACAAATCAAGATTTTTGGGATTTGATTGTCCGAGGTTTGCATGGAAGTTATATGCGGAATCTTATTCCAATCCTTTCCCATGTCTTCAAATCTCGATAACATGATAAATGGACAACACAAACTATTTCACAACCTAAGAGCACTTTGGTTGAGGAAAAAAACATCCCTCACTGTCTCACAGAAATGTAGGACTCTTCATGGAGACTCGAGAGTTCTTTCTGTTCCACTTCCACAGGAGAGCAGTAAAAAAACAGGTCGGGAACAATTTCGTAAAACGTTCCTTCCATATCCTTATTTTTCAAACGACGGGCAGGATCCGTGAAAGCCCATAAATCATGAGAGCCCCGATCCACTTGTGTCCTAGCCAAGGCTTTCTTTACCTCCAAAGCTTGCGTTGGGAATTAGGAAATGAGGCAGGAAAGAAGGGGAAAATAGAGCAGCGGAAATAAAAGTAAATAAATATAAAATAGATTTTTTAGATGACAAAATCGTGAGCAATGATTCGAAATATAGTTGATTGTGCGTCTCCCCAGCCTGCCCAATTAAGGCAACCTAATTCATCAAACTCCACCAAGCCCAATGACATCTATGTCAAGCCCACTTATATGTGTTCATGGCTGAAATAGTCAGGATAGTTATTAAGCTCAACCCAACATCAGTCTAAACCCGTCCAACTATAAGTTTTCTAACAATATATTATATCTATAATTTTCTTCATCTAAAATGGTTTCAATACTAACTAGCAACACACATATTTAGGCACGAATATAACATACATTTGCAGAGTCGTTTTGAATGATATGTTTGAATAGAGAACTAGTAATACACATCAATATGCACTTGCAAGCTATCCGCAAAGAAAATAATGAAATAATTATAGAAATTATATTTTAATAAACATGGTGAGCTACTTTAACAGCAAAGATCATATCTATCCAGCATAGTAGGCCACCATGATCTTGCATGTTTATAGATTTACTTGCTCCCTCACCCACTATATATTTTTTATTTACCACTCTCCATTCAACTTTCACCTGATCTTGTCCAGTCATACATTGTGAAGTGAGATGACTTATCTAAAACTATGAGGGACATTTACATAAACTAATTTCTAGAGTATAAATTTGGCTATTAAATAACATGCGCGGCTCACTGCATGTGTTGTCTCCAATTATATACCGCGAGAGATGGTGTAAAGGGTGACCATTACACTCCTTTCCCGTTCCAAGACCTCCGTGTTACAAGCCAAGTAGACCCTTGAAATCAGAGGTTAAAGAGTTACACCGGAAACCAAGGGCACAGTGAAACTCACAATTTTTATTATACTTATTCAGCCGATTAAAATATTTAAAAATTGATGTGTTATGTTGATGAAAAGATCATCCAACTCAGACATCTGGGTGGGCTACACTAAAATATATTCAGAAAAATCTAATATTTACTAAAAAAAGCATAATATGAACCACCTTTTAGCTTATGCAAATACTTCTTTACCTATCTAATAAAAATGTGCATTTATTAATTTAAATAATATATAACATAATATTTGTCACTTAAGATTTCAAAATAATTCCACCCGTAAAAAAACTTCATTCTCCGTGGTTTACTTTGGTGTGGCTCGGGAAGTCTTCCTTCCAGCTGGCTAGCACCAAAGTCTCTGTCAGCTGTCCACTAGCCCTCAATTATTACCGAAGTGTACATGAGCTGTCCACTTGCCCTCAATTATTCTTCTATAAATTAAAACTTAAAAAAATTAAAGTCCTTCTCTACCATTTTATATAATTAAAATGCGAGCACCAGTCTACATTGGCCGTTACGAAATCGTCAAGTAGATTAGGTTGGCTACCCTTTTTACCAATGGTGTAAGTCGGGCGGGTTAGATGAGAATTTGCCCAATCCTAAGTTTTACTTTTACAATCATTTTTTAATCTTAATTTTAATCCTTATTTTTATAATATTTTTTCAATTTTAACTCTAACTTTATATATGCAGGTTGACTTTAGGTTTAGGTTTTGGTTGAATGACCTTCTTTTTTAAGTAAAAGTGCTCCTAGTTTATATCTGAAATACTTCTTCATTACTTTTTCTTTGCCTTTCAATGATAGTATCATACTTTGTTAAATGATTACTGGTTATTTAAACTGTTCATTCCTTAATAAATTAAGTTAAAATTCTTCAAAAAAATAAGAAAAGAAAAAGAATTATAAAAATATTAGAAGATGGAGAAATCTCATGATTAGTAGTTTGGTTATGATCTTAATTTGATAGGATCCTGATTCATTTTAGAATATTATTATTACATTGTTCATTTGGATTTAATTTCATCAATTAAAATTTTTTTTACAAGTCTTATTTCTACGTATAGGTTATTCTAAACAATGTCATTCAAAAGACTGACAATTCAGATATGAGAAACTATGCATATATATACAGGTGCCTACTTTTAACTGACTATGAGATATGATTTTGAGTATTTTTAGTATATATAGTATGTGATATCCTTTAATTATATCTGAAAATTTTTTTATTTTTATCTTAAGCAGAAAAAGATATATGCTTATGTAAATATAGACTACTGTTATTGGGGCATATTTTTTATTTTTAATTAAGGGGTATGGGTTAGGATGGGTTGCCTAACCCCTTTTTTGCCCCTAACCCAAATTAAGTGCACTTTTGAGTTGAAAAATGCCTTCTCAACCCAACCTAAAAGTCAACCCTACCTAAAAGCCAAGTTCGAGTTGAACCTGTCCCGACTTAGACTCCTATTTTTACCAATGGTTAAATATATGGATGACCAAGGGCCAAAAGGAATTCAAAAATGAAGGTAAAAGCTATACAATTCAATAGAAATAATGATTAAAAATAAAATAAATTATTTTTAAATAAATCAAAAGATAATAATAAAATATAATTATTAGAAAATAATATATTATATTTTCCATCCTTTTATGACAATCTATCATTGTTTTGAAAATCGAACCAGAACACCCGATCTAACTAGTTCGATAGTAAATAGTAAAGTGGGTGGTCCGGTTTACACTTGGTTCTTGTATTTTTTGAAAAACCGTTTGAGCTGCTTAGACGAGTCAATCAGATCGTTAAAAAACAGATCCATCCATGGTTTAGCTCAAGGCAATTATAAAAAAATAAAATAAAATAAAAATATATAAAATAATTATTTCGAAGTAATTTCACCCGTAAAAAAACTTCATTCTCCGTAGTTTACTTTGGCGTGGCCCGAGGAGTCTTCCTTCCAGCAGCCGGCTAGCACCAAAGTCTCCGTCAGCTGTCCTCTAGCACTCAATTAGTACCATGTCTTCACGAGCTGTCCACTCGCTCTCAATTATTACCAATGTCCCCATTAGCTATCCACCGGCCCTCAACTATTACTAATGTCTCCATGAGCTGTCGACTGGCCCTCAATTAAAAAAATTAAAATGCTGGGCATCCGCACGGGTCTATATTGGCCGTATCCGCACCAGTCTATATTGGCCGTGACGACATCTTGAAGTACATTAGGTTGGCTTCACATTTTACCTATGGTTGAATAGGTGGATGACCAACGGGCCAAAAAGAATTAAAAAAATGAAGTTAAAACCTATACATTTCAATAAAAATAATAATTCAAATAAAATAAATTATTTTTTAAATAAATCGAAAGATAATAACAAAATATAATTATTAGAAAATTAATATATTATATTTTCCATCCCTTTTACGACCATCCATGCCAATCCGCCGACTGCCCAAGAAGACTCTTCTGCAAACATTATAAAATTTATAATAAACAAACTCTTATAACAAACAAATTCGAAAATAATATAGGCAAATTTAAGATGATCAAAAGGTCAGGCACGTAATACAAAATCTTCCAAAAAGTTATCCACAAGCCTAACGTTCGGCATCCATCATTTCAGGAATTAACAATAAAAAATAAAAGAAGTTACCAACACATGCCAGGCATTGGTTCCGGCTGCATCGATGGCCGCAACCGTAACGGGTGCCAAAAGCATAGCTATCACATCAGCAATTTAGTAGTAAATGGACAATAATACATAGCCCCCCTCCACACATCCAGAGTAAGTGGGACCACCTACGCGTTCACGGTTTCATGGGGTCAGAATTGCGGCAATTCATGGCACGGTATTGAGGGCAACATGGGACGTCACATGCAGTTTACACTGTAAACAAGGCAAACTGCCTTATTTATTTTCGCCTGCCACAGGTTGACAGAGCTTGAGCTTAATCCCACATATTCTACAGTCGCATAAAAAGGTAATCTTAGAATTTAGAGCAGGAATGATAACTATGCTTAACGGTCTCGAGTTGTTGCCTAAACTTGAGACCGACAGCAAGCTTTTAGGAAACACCCTGCAACTTCTCACCACGAGAAGATCTAGCTAAAATGATTTTCTATGGTTAAAAATACTCGACTCCCCAAAGAAAATCCCTCAAATTGTTGCCTTTGCAGTTGGTGTTGCCCTGTGCCAGGTCCTGTTCTTGCTGGACAGCTCATCAGCCTGGCTTGTGCACACCCCTACGAAGAATGGACAACGGAAGAAAGTGACCATTTGATTTATGGCTGTTTGTAGGCCAATTAATAAAGAAGGGATTTTTGTTTTTTTTATATGAAAAGTTCGAGCTTGGGAAGGAGAATGCAGGCTGCGTGAAACTATTCCGAAAATGGAATTAAAGCCCGAAAAGAAGCCTATTCAATCTTTGTTCCCTCAAAGATTAAAAAGGAAACGTTTACTTGATGAGATTAATAAGGACCTATATTGTGAGATCGTAATTTTCTATATTGTAGATGTACCTATATATACTATTTTATATAAATTATTATTAAGAATATATAGATTTATGTATTTTTTAAAAAAATTATCAAATTCCGCTAATATTCGATGGCTAAGAACAAACTTTGACTGAGTTTGATATGGTTTGATAGAGTTCGATGATGAAGTTTGATGTGCCTTATTAAGTTTTAACAATGGGCTATCAAATTATTATTATTTTCAAATATAGGGCTTTGATGGTTTTACTAGGCTTTGATGAATTTATGGCTAGATTTTTTTATGGGTTTCGACGGTTTTAACAGACTTTGATAGGTATAGTGGTCAGGTTTCCTACGGGCTTTGACATTTTTGATGTCATCTTTGGTGGTGTTTACTTGTTGATGAGTTTTGCGAGTTTTCATATGCGGATTTGATCCAATCGAAAGGTTCGATGCGGTTTGATTATTAGGATTTCGTATTTTTTTTCAAAAATATCCCTGTGCATCTAAGCCGCTCCTCTCAACTCGACAATGTATGAAGCATTTCTCCTATAATAGTATGAGAAACGTTTCCTTTGTAACCGGCCTCTCTTTTCTGCTGTGCACTATTTATTCAGGAGTGTTAGTGTGGAGAAAATTCTTTGATTGCTTAGATTATATGTTTATTATAAAATTTTATAATATTTGCAGAAGAGTCTTATTGGGCAGTCGGCGGATTGGCATGGATGGTCGTAAAAGGGATGGAAAATATAATATATTAATTTTCTAATAATTATATTTTATTATTATCTTTCGATCTATTTAAAAAATAATTTATTTTATTTTTAATTATTATTTTTATTAAATTGTATAGCTTTTACTTTCATTTTTTAGTTCTTTTGGCCCGTTGGTCATCCATCTACTCAACCATACGTAAAAAGTGAAGCCAACCTAATGTACTTCAAGATGTCGTCACGGCCAATATAGACTGGTGCGGATACGGCCAATATAGACGGATGCGGATGCCCGGCATTTTAATTATATAAAATTGGTCGAGAGGGATTTTAATTTTTTTAATTGTGTGCAAGTGGACAGCTCATGGAGACATTAGTTGCAATTGAGGACCAGTGGACAGCTCATGGATACATTGGTAATAATTGAAGGCCAGCGGACGGCTCATGGAGACATTGGTAACAAGTGAGAGCCAGTAGACAGCTCATGGAGACATGGTAGTAATTGAATGCTAGAGGACAGCTGACGGAGACTTGGGTACTAGCCAGCTGCTGGAAGGAAGACTCCTCGAGCCACGCCAAAGTAAACTACGGAGAATGAAGTTTTTTACGGGTGAAATTATTTTGAAACCATAAGTGACAAATATTATGTTATACATTATTTAAATTAATAAATATATATTTTATTAGATAAGTAAAAAAAAAATAATTGTCTAAGCCAAAAGGTGGTTCATATTATGCCGTTTTTAGTAAATATTAAAATTTTCTGAATATATAAGTGGGCTTGACATAGATGTCATTGCGCTTGGTGGAGTTTGATGAATTAGATTGCCTTAACTGGGCAGGCTGGGGGTACTCACAATCAACCATATTTCGGATCATTGCTCACGATTTTGTCATCTGAATAATCTATTTACTTTTATTTGCGGGGCTCTATTTTCCCCATCTTTTCTGCCTCATTTCCTAATTCCCAACCCCAAGCTTTGGAGGTAAAGAAAACCTTGAGAGGGATTTCTGAACAGTGGAGATGTGATTTTCGATTGGCTGAGGAGTAGACTTCTGGCTTAAACTACATAAACGGTTATATTGTTTTTTTCGTTTTCTCGATGGTTGATTTTAATTGTGATACCAATCCTAACAACTCCAATCGTTGATTGCATAGAGCATTCTCTTACGTCGCGTCGCTCTTCTCAGACGTTCATCTCGGTGTCAAACCACCCAATGAAAGCTATGACTCCCATCCTGAGACGGCGTTCTCAATGTGGCTAGGACTCAACTGGATCGGGGCTCTCATGATTTATGCGCTTTCCCGGATCCTGCCCGTCGTTTGAAAAATAAGAAGGAACGTTTTCCGAAATTGTTCCCGACCAGAAAATGCATTACAAAGAGCAATAATTCGATCTTTTAATCAATTTCATCATGAACAGAAAGAACTAGAGAATTGATTCTAAAAAAACACATCGTAGAGGCTATTATAAGCACAAAAATAAAGTTAAGAAGAAAATAAAGCTAACATTTTGACATTTGAAACACAAATGGTATACTGCTAAAATTTGGGCATTAAAAGTAACAACTCCATACCATATGACAATATGAATACTCTGATCATAAAATGATGACCCCTATTAAATAAGCCAATTCCATGTAAAATAATTAGTTACTTTAAGAGGCATTTTTCTAAACATATAATCTAAGCAATCCAAGATTTTTCTCCACACCAACACTCCTGAATAAATAGTGCACAACATAAAAGAGAGGCCGGTTACAAAGGAAACGTTTCTTATACTATGAAAGGAGAAATGCTTCATACATTATCAAGTTGAGACGAGTGGCTTAGATGCACAGGGATATTTTTGAAAAAATACAAAATCTTAATAATCAAACCGCATCAGACCTTTCAATTGGATCAAATCCGCATATAAAAACTCGCAAAATTCATCAACAAGTAAACACCATCAAAGATGACATCAAAATAGTGTAAAAGGAAGGTATAATAAAAACATTTGGTAGATAATGATCTAAGTAAAATAGGCTTTTGTGTAAAAAAATAATTAAAAATAATTTAAAAATATAATATAAAAAATTATTAAGATTTTTAAGGATGCTTTAAAGGTCACATCTCTTATATCATAAGAGATGGTGTTAAGGGTGATCATTACACTGCTTTACCGTTGCAAGACCTCCGTGTTACGAGCCAAGTAGACTCTTAAAGTCATAGGTTAAAGAGTTACACCATAAACCAAGGGCAAAGTGAAACTCACAATTTTTATTATACTTATTCAGCCGATTAAAATATTTAAAAATTGATGTGTTATGTTGATGAAAAGATCATCCAACTCAGACATCTGGGTGGGCTACAGTAAAATATATTCAGAAAAAATTAATATTTACTAAAAAAGGCATAATATGAACCACCTTTTAGTTTATGCAAATATTTCTTTACTTATCTAATAAAAATGTATATGTGTTAATTTAAATAAAATATAACATAATATTTGTCGCTTATGATTTCAAAATTATTTCACCCGTGAAAAACTTCATTCTCCGTAGTTTACTTTGGTGTGGCTCGGGGAGTCTTCCTTCCAGCTGGCTAGCACCAAAGTCTCTGTCAGCTGTCCACTAGCCCTCAATTATTACCGAAGTCTACATGAGCTGTCCACTTGCCCTCAATTATTCTTCTATAAATTAAAACTTAAAAAAATTAAAGTCCTTCTCTACCATTTTTATATAATTAAAATGCGAGCACCAGTCTACATTGGCCGTTACGAAATCGTCAAGTAGATTAGGTTGGCTTCACTTTTTACCTATGGTGTAAGTCGGGCGGGTTAGATGAGAATTTGCCCAGTCCTAAGTTTTACTTTTACAATCATTTTTCAATCTTAATTTTAATCCTTATTTTTATAATATATTTTCAATTTTAACCCTAACTTTATATATGCAGGTTGACTTTAGGTTGAATGTACTTCCTTTTTAAGTAAAAGTGATCCTAGTCTATATCTGAAATACTTCTTTTTTACTTTTTCTTTACCTTTCAATGATAATATCATACTTTGTTATATGATTATTGGTTATTCAAACTGTTCATTCCTTTATAAATAAAATTAAAATTCTTTGAAAAAAATAAGAAAAGAAAAAGAATTATAATAATATTAGAAGGTGGAGAAATCTCATGATTAATGGTTTAGTTATGATCTTAATTTAATAGGATACTGATTCATTTTAGAATATTATTATTATATTATTCATTTGGATTTAATTTTATCAATTAAAAAATTTTCTACAAGTCTTATTTCCATGTATAAGTTATTCTAAATAATGTCATTCAAAAGACAAACAATTCAGATCTGAGAAACCATGTATATATATACCGGTGCCTACTTTCAACTGACCCTGAGATATAATTTTGAGTATTTTTAGTACATATGGTATGTGATATCCTTTGATTATATTTGAGAATTTTCTTATTTTTATCTTAAGTAGAAAAAGATATCATGCTCATGTAGATATAGACCACTGTTACTAGGGCATATTTTTTATTTTTAATGAAGGAGCGTGGGTTCAGATGTATTGCCCAACCCCTTCTCGCCCCTAACCCAAAGTAGGTGCTGCGGGCTTCGAGTTGAAAAATGCCTTTTCAACCCTGCTTGAAAGCTAAGTTCAAGTTTCCCGATGTATACTCCTATTTTTACCTATGGTTAAATAGATGGATGACCAAGGGGCCAAAAAGAATTCAAAAATGAAGATAAAAGCTATACAATTCAATAAGAATAATGATTAAAAATAAAATAAATTATATTTTAAAAATAGATTGAAATATAATAATAAAATATAATTATTAGAAAATAATATATTATATTTTCTATCCTTTTATGATAATCTATCATTGTTTTGAAAATCGAACTAGACCTCTTGAGCTAACTAGTTCAATAGTGAATAGTAAAGTGGGTGGTCTAGTATACATCCATCCATGGTTTAGTTCAAGGCATTTATAAAAAAATAAAATAAAATAAAAAATAAAAAATATAAAAGTACTAGTTGATAAATTATTGTATCATTAATTTTTATGCTTTGTACGATTATATTATTTAATCTTATAACTTATATAATATATAAAAATATCAATAAGTCAACCCAATGACTTTTTCCCTACACCTAATATTACATATATTTAATTTTTTTAATAATTTAAAATTTTAAAATTATTATTACATCATAATTATGTCATATTGATATCACTATTTAACACGGTCTAAACCAATGGTTTAACTAAGTCGAATATGAACTAGACATGAACACGGTTCATTAAACGATTTGATTTTTAAAATACTTCAATCCATGCCAAAATCACACACTGTCCAAGAAGACTCTTCTATAAACGGTATAAAACTTTATAACAAATAAATTCGAAAATAACATGGGCCAATTGAAGATATTCAAAAGGTCAGGGGTATAATGAAAAATTTTCCAAAAATTATCCACAAGCCTATCGTTCGGCATTCATTACTTCAGACATTAAAAATAATAAAAAGAAAAAATCGCCAACTGTTGTCCGGCATTGGTTCCTGCACCGATGCGAAATAACCACGTGCCATGCATCGATTGTAGCAACCACATGCCATGTGCCACGCATCGTTGTCCCCGAGATGCGCCATACATCGTGGTCCATTGTGGCTGTCACATAAACAATGGGCAATAATACATTGCCCCACCCCCCTCCGTTACACCTTTAGCCAGCCCCACACATCCACAGATAGGGTGACCACCTACGCGTTCACACTTGAAACGGATTCATGGGGTTAGAATTGCCGCAAATCATGACTCGGCCTGAGGGGAACATGCGACTTCACCCGCAGTTTACACTTTACAGTGTAAACAAGCCAAACTGCCTTATGACTTTCACCTGCCACCGCTTGACAGAGGTCAGAGCTTGAGCTTAATCCCACATGTTCTACAGCCGGATAAAATGTGAATCTTAGAGTTGATAAGCAGGAATGATAACTATGCTTAACAGTCTCGAGTTGTTGCCTAAACTTGAAACTGACAGCAAGTCTTTAGGAAAAACACGGCAACTTCTCACCATAAGAAAATCCAACTAAAATGATTCTCTATGATTAAAAATACTCAACTCCCCAAAGAAAATCCCTCAAATTGCAGCCTTTGCCGTTGATGTTGCCCCGTGCCAGGTCCTGTTCTTGCTGGACAGCTCATCAGCCTGGCTGGGCGTCACAGTCAATTAAGCGGCAAAAAATGGGGATCAAAGACCATGTTTGCTGTTAACCGGCTTTCAGTCCAAACTTATCTTTTTAGAGAGAGATGATCATTGATTGGTAACAGATTGGGGTGAGCCCAAGCTGGAATAAGCTTTCAGGGTAAGCATATCTTTTTTGAGAGAGATGACCTTTGTTGAATTCGCTGTTGAGTTCGTTATTGGAAGGCTTTGCGAAGCATTCATTCAAGAAATCATCTTCTTGTATGGAGTTCGGGATCAAGTGGAACTGATCAAAGAAGAATTCGAGCGGACGCAGAGCTTCCTAAAAGATGCTGACGCCAAACAACAACAAATGGATCACCGAGCAAAGAACTGGGTGCGCGACGTGCAAAACTTAGCGAATGAAATTGAGGACGCCATCGACACCTTTGCGTACAAGGTCGTACCCCTGAGGCAAGGAGCTGGTTTTGGGGCCAAGTTTGGTTGGCTGAGTAGGAAAGCAAAGAAGACGAAAGCTCTGCATAATTTGGGATCGGATATTGAATCGATAAAGACTAGGATCCAAAAAATCCTTGAGAGCAGAACAGCTTACGGCATTGAAAGCATTATTAGCCAAGGAGATGGAACAAACTCTGCTGGACAGAGCCTCAGAGATCGTAGGCAGAGGCTCTCAAATCCACATGTCCTAGAACCAGATTTCGTTGGTTTTCAGAAGGAGCTGGAGTCATTGATACGTGATTTGACTAAAGACGAGCGACGGCTTTGTGTTGTCTCCCTCGTTGGAACGGGAGGTCTGGGCAAGACAACTCTTGCCAAGAAAGTTTACCATGATGTTGCAGTCAAGAACCATTTCAGCCCTCGTGCATGGGTGTATATTTCAGAGCATTATTCCGTGATAAAACTCTTACAAGTCATCGGACACGAGTGTCCTGGGTTTTCAATGGAGCCAGAAGAATCCGAGGAGGATGTAAAGTGGAAAATTTCCGAGTCTTTGAAAGAGAGGAGATATTTGATTGTACTGGATGACCTGTGGGAATACGAAGCGTGGAATGCTTTGAAGGATGCATTTCCAGATGGAAGCGGAGGTCGCGTCCTGCTAACTACACGCAATAAATCCGTAGCTGCGAGTGCAGATGCTCGAAGCAAGCCGCTCGAACTGCCTTTTTTAAAAAGAGATGAAAGCTGGCAACTCTTTTGTAAGAAAGCATTCCCAGGAAGAGGAATAGCCTGCCCTGATGATCAAGAGCTGATGGGGAGAGAAATTGTAAAATACTGTGGAGGCTTACCTCTTGCAATCGTTGTTATGGGAGGGCTTCTATCAACGAAAGTTAAAGAAGAATGGCTTAAGGTTGTCAAGAGAATTCGTTGGGAATTTACCGAAGGAGAAGTTCAGATATCCGATATATTATCTTTGAGCTATCGTGATCTACCCTCTAAGCTTAAACCATGCTTTCTGTACTTGGGTGTTTTTTCAGAACACTGTGAGTTCCCTGCTAATAGATTAATTCAGCTGTGGATTGCAGAAGGATTTCTGCGGGAGAAGGGAAACGAGACTCTAGAGGAAGTGGGAGATGACGTGCTGAACATGCTGATTCAACGGAGTATGATTCAAGTTGCAGAAAGAAGTTCAAACGGACTTATTAAAAGTTGCCGCATGCATAATCTTTTGCGGGATCTGTCCCTATGGGAAGCGAAGAATGAAAACTTTCTCGAGGTTCGCCAATCGAGTGATGTAAGTATATGTGAAGGGCGTCGACTGGCAGTTCATCAGGTTGCAAGTGATTATGCTGAATTGACTTCACGCGCTGCAGATCTGCAATCCGAGCTGTTTTACAATATGGGCAGCAAAAACTGGCTTGGAAGGACATGGGAGTATATTTTGGACGGTTTGAAGTCAGATGGTTCCACTCCGCCATTGGCCTCGCCGGAGATGCAACAGGAGCTTTTGTTCGGAGCTTTGGGTTTATCCATTAGACGTCCTCGATCGGTGTTCTTGTTTGACAAGGAAGAGAGAGTGGAAAGAAGGCTAAAGTTTCCCTTCGGAATCTTCAAATTGCTAAGGGTGCTCGACATAGAGAATGTGAAGATAGTAGAACTTCCTGAAGGAATAGGGAAGGTAGTCCATTTGAGGTACCTCCGCTGCGCAAGTGCCGAAATACAAAGCCTCCCATCATCAATGGCCAATCTTCGCTATTTACAAACTCTATATGTTAGGAACCAGTGGGCAGATAAGCGTCTCCAAATACCACCGGCAGTCAAGGAGATGCTGAAATGTTTAAGGCATCTCCAACTTGTCACCTCCGTTGCTTCCTCTGGTGATGCTCGCTTACCGCTCGAACCTTTCCTTTCCAGCAATTTCTTATACAAAGTGTCAAAAGCAGATATAATGTATGAAGAGACTGTAACATTAGGTGGAAGCGAAGAGTCCTCATCAGTATCTGAGTTATACATTATCGATCAACGGTTTATGGGGAACTCCTCTCCTGCGGGACAGCTTGTTAAACCGCGGCCGCTCCTCTCATCATGCAGTTTGCATTTTTCTGGAAAATTAGAGCAGCTACCAGACTTCCCCAGTAACATGTCCAAGCTTACCTTTTTCCAGTCTTCTTTAGAGTGTGATCCACTTCCTTTACTGGAGAAACTGCAAAACCTTCTCTCTCTTGAATTGTTAAAATATTCATACACTGGGAAGGAAATGAGATGCTCTGCACAAGGCTTTCCTAAACTCCAATACTTTCGTCTTCATTTTTTACCTCACTTAGTGGAGTGGACGGTGGAGGAGGGATCGATGCCGTGTCTTTCACATATGGAAATTCTGTGCTGCAAAAAATTGAAGATGGTTCCTGAAGGTGTCAAGCACTTGCGAAATCTCAAGACATTGAAAATCTCAGCCATGCCTGAACAATTCATGGACAGGGTTCGAGGAGAAAAAGGAGCGGATTGGCATAAGATCAAACATATAGAGGTCGTCAGCAAAGATGAGGATGAATAGAATCCAAAACTGCTTAATTCGTGGACGTTAAATTTTGGTAAGTGGGATCCGTTTATTTGCCCTCCTCTTTCCTATCTTTGAGTTGTGTTTAGTATTAGATTATCTTTGTCCTTGCTTCTTTGTGAACTGCAACCACATGGTGAATGGCTTGCTAATTATCCAAGAAAACGCCTGCCTGTGAAAACTTATGTCGATCATGCCCGGAGCAGCGTCGAACAGTTGGATGGAAGCACCCATACATCTCCATACAATTTTCCCTTCTTTTATTGGAAACATAAAATTCACGGGGATCAGAACATTTCCCTTGTCTTTATCCTTGTTGAATTTACTATCAATGTCTCTGTTCCAAGACACATACCCAATGAACATATGCTAGATGGCATCGATGTATTATCTGCATGTTGGTTTGATTTTTTATAACTGTGGCCTGCTAGAAGCATCGATGACTCTGGAAATTATATTCAAATTAAGATTTCCATCGCCAACATGGTACGCTCTCCTTTCTCCTCTACATGTTAATTTTTCATGCAAGAACTTGTTCTGCTTTAAGTAACTGGATCCTACCTATGGACCTCAAGTGTATGAAAAATTGGGATGTGAATGAGCCTGGTTTGGTTCTGGTTTAAGGTTTTCCAATCTTAACCCTATGCATAAAATATGTGTCCAACCCTAACTTTTATCCTACTTTTAAAACCTTTGCTCAACCCTTACACTAACCCTTTGGGTTTGGTTCAGGTTCCATTCAAGTATGAATTTTTAATATACACCTAAACATAAAAAGGTTCAAATATTTAGAACTTCAAATATACGTTAACTAGTTACTAATCTAATAATGCAACTGAAGTTGGTTTAAACTTTACAGCTTTTATAAGATGCATCATCGCATTGCAAGATGTTGCCAACCACGTAAGGTCCTCTTACAGTTTAAAAATGCATTCCTTAAACTCATCACAAATAAAGATAAAATCCTCCCAAACTATCATCACAAATAAAGAGAAAATTCTCCCAAACTAACTTATCAACATGCAAAGACCGATAAACACAAGATTCATACAATCCCAAAAGCTGAATGCCTAAATCCTCCATTTGATCCTATCTACCACATAAATTATGTTTCCAAAGGTCTACATCATTTACTTCCAATTTTTAGCATTTAATGATGCAAAAGAATGTACAGTAAATAGTAAATAGATGCTAGAGATGTTACCTCAACTTCTTGTACCCAATAACATTCATGCACAGCAAATGTTGGCACACCCACATTTAACACAAGATACCCACACTTTCTTTTCTTTTATACTGACCGGTTTAGGTTTGGTTTTGGTACCTAAGTCCTGGATCCAAACTAAACCCCATCACTAAGTCAGGTTTTGGTTGACTCTATTAGTTTTTTTCTTTATATAGCCCAATCCTAGCCAAATTTTAGTTGTATTTGGGGGAGTTTGGGCTGAACCCAAGCCTATACACATCCCTATGAAGAATGGACAATGGAAGAAAGTGACCCTTTGATTTATGACTGTTTGTAGGCCAATTAATAAAGAAGAGATTTTTTTTTATATGAAAAGTTCGAGCTTGGGAAGGAGAATGCAGACTGCCTAAAACTATTCCGAAAATGGAATTAAAGCCCGAAAGGAAGCCTATTCAATCTTTGTTCCGTCAAAGATTAAAAAGGAAATGTTTACTTGATGAGATTAATAAGGACCTATATTGTGAGATCTTAATTTTCTATATTGTAGATGTACCTATATATACTATTTTATATAAATTATTATTAAGAATATATAAACTTATGTATTTTTTAAAAAAATTATCAAATTCTGCTAATATTCGATGGCTAAGAACAAACTTTGACTGAGTTTGATATGGTTTGATAGAGTTTGATGAAGTTTGATGTGCCTTATTAAGTTTTAACAATGGGCTATCAAATTATTATTATTTTCAAATATAGGGCTTTGATGGTTTTACTAGGCTTTGATGAATTTATGGCTAGATTTTTTTATGGGTTTCGACGGTTTTAACAGACTTTGATAGGTATAGTGGTCAGGTTTCCTACGGGCTTTGACATTTTTGATGTCATCTTTGATGGTGTTTACTTGTTGATGAGTTTTGCGAGTTTTCATATGCGGATTTGATCCAATTGAAAGGTTTGATGCGGTATGATTATTAGGATTTTTCGTATTTTTTTTCAAAAATATCCCTGTGCATCTAAGCCACTCGTCTCAACTCGACAATGTATGAAGCATTTCTCCTATCATAGTATAAGAAACGTTTCCTTTTGTAACCGGTCTCTCTTTTCTGTTGTGCTCATTTCTCATGCCTCTATTATGTTAGTGTGGAGAAAAATCTTGGATTGCTTAGATTATATGTTCAGAAAAAAGCCTCTTAAAGCAACAAATTATCTTACATGGAATTGGCTTATTTAATAGGGATTATCATTTTATGATCAGAGTATTCGTATTGTCATATGGTACAGAGTTGGTATTTTTAATGCCCAAATTTTAGAAGTATACCATTTGTGCTTCAAATGTCAAAATGTTAGCTTTATTTTTTTTTCTTAGAATCAATTCTCTAGTTCTTTCTGCTCATGATGAAATTGATTAAAAGATCAAATTGTTGCGCTTTGTAATGCAAATGGCAAAGTACCTGTGCAGGTTAAAAATATTTTTAAGTCATAGATCCAACATTTTACGCATCTACATTCTAGTGCGATTTGATCTGATATTTAACAGCTTGAGCAGGCTTTGATGGAGTGCTTAGGCATTGCAGCTGGAGGATTACACTCAACCCTTGCATAATTCTCATGCGCAGGTTAATAGTAGTTGCAGTGACTGGTGTCAGTGCTGGGTGATCTTTGTGTCGTGATTCTTGGTTTTGTGTTTGGTAGCTCTTGTGATCTTTAAAGAGATGTCTGTGCTGGGACAAAACAGTTTAGTTGACTCTGGAAACTTAGTCTATTATTATATTCTCATGCAGGAAATATTGTAATTTATGAAGTTGACTGAACATATAGCGCAGGTTGAGAGTTTTGAGTTCGTGTTTCAGTTCTGAATTAACCATATTGATCCTAATGGTAGTTTATCTTTCAATGCGTTTTTCTTGTGCCATGGAACGTTTGTAATTGCAATTGCATATCCCTTTATTAGGACACTCAATCCTCTAGAAAAATTCCATTATAATTTAAGCCCCTAGACCCTACAATGTGAAGAAGCTCTTACCCGGATTGAGCACCCTCAAAAAAGCCCTTCCATATGATTACATGATATTTGTGATTTTTTTGACCAATTTTTAATTTTTTTTCTTAGATCCAAGCCAACATCATCTCTATCATCATCATTTTTTTTTAATCTAAAACCTATATTTCATCTAATAAAAAACTACATGAGTCATAGTTTAAATAGTTTTTTAAAAGTGAGTATAAATCCATTAAAATTTTCCTTAATCAAGCATCCATGCCCTCAAAAGTATAAATGATAATGTTTTAAAGGAAACTTGCCATTTTAAAACAAAATATGCACTATACCTAAAATAATGAAATGACATATTTTTCATTTAACTTGATTCTTAAATGGCATTAAGTTATTTTATGATGGAAGATAGTTTTTTGTAACTTGTGTTAAACCAGAAACTATTATACCCAAAATTGAAATTTATGAATAAAAAGTGTAAATTTATAATATTTGAGGTATGAATATGCAAAAACTCTACTAAAAAATTAGCGTTGTTTTGTGGAAGATTATTTTTTCCACTAGTATAAAAATTTACAGGCTAATATAAAGATTTAAAAATAATGCAGGTCAATATACAATAGCTGTAAAAAGTTGTGAGTAGAATTAAATTTTATGGAATCATCGAGCATTGCGTTGCCAAACCTTTGGCTTGTTGTATTTTAGTAAAACCTATGACAAAATGAAAGTCCTAAATTTTCATCTAATCTTACCGTTTGAGCTCATCGGAATATTGACCACTTTATATCTCTCCTTCGTGCTCAGCTCTCAACATTATTGCTGTGCCACGGACCTCGACTGAAACTTGTGTACCAAAAGAGAGTTGGGCGAGCAGGAAGGATAAAAGTGTGATTCGAGCATGAATGCATGTAAATGGATGAATCCAGATAATCTCCGTGACAGACTGGTTTTAGACTGTTTATTTGATTTCTGCCAACTGAACGGTTGAGATTGTTATTTTTGGAGAAAAGTTGAAGCTTTTCTGCACGGACTGTTCCGAATGACTGATTTGAGCGGTCCAGATTCTTGGGCTTCCATTGCTGCAATTTCTAGGTTTCTTGCCATTACTTCTCAGGTAATCTGGTCATTTCGAGCACTCTAATAAGCTCGTGTATCAGGAGAATGAGATATTAATAAATTTTAATGGGCTTTAATTGAGAATGTGCTTCCATTAAAACTCTGTGAAAACATGAGGAAGATTGAAACGAATAATAATGAATTTTAGTAGAGTTTAACATAAAAGCTCATTAAACCCTATGAATTTTTAATAAAAATAGTAAGAAATTACTAAATTTAGCGAAAAGTTGATTTTATCTTTTAACGTTCAAAGGAATCCTAACCATGGATTTATGATTTGATGAAGATCTAAAAGTGGTTATTGAGTTGTAATAAAAAATAGCTACAACTCATTGTATTAAAACCAATGCCATTGTTAATTCACAGGAAATTGATGAAGAGAGCAATGGACGGGAAGTAGAGACGAGAGCTTTCAATGTTGATTTATGCCGAATGTGGAGCAAATATACATTCTTCAAGACTAGAGATGGATGACAAAAATGATTCTCATAAATTGAGTTAAATTGTAAATCTAAATTTGCATATATATATATATATATATATATATATATATATATATTAACCCCCAAATTACAGTACAACATAATCAGAGTTAGATTTCTGAATTCCCATTGGAATCTGTTATGCATGTATGAATGGCTGCATGTTTGAATGATCTCCGATCAATGATTTTTGCAAGACATGCTAATAAAGAAAATGATGGTCCCTTTTCAAGCACGCATAAAGACAATGAAATGTTCCACCCCCTGCGAACCAATGTGGTTTTTTAAACAAGGAAGAATTCGATTGAGATGCCCGAGTGCTTCCACGCAACCGTACAGACAATGTCACCCACCGACGGAGAGTTGAAGTGAACCTTGTGCAGCATGATTAACCCGAAAGTTTTCATGTCGAGGATAATTAACAAACCAATTTCCATGAACTTGTGTTTCACCCAAAAAAACGAAGCAAAGGAATGTAATCTATAGTTACATTAGCTCCACGTCTTGAAAAATAGCTCAAAATTAGAAATGGACAGGGCAAACGCATCCCACTGACCCATTTAGCATGGGTATGTGGAATTCTTTGTTCTCCTCCTCTTGGCTATCGTATGTCGACGGTAGGTATGTGCCGAATCTTGTACCAATCCTCTCCTCTGCTTGGCCGAACCCTATCATCAAATCTCTGCGGCATCGCCCATAGCTCCAACGTCTTGAGGGTGGTCACATCCTGCAGTCCTTCTGGAACCGCCTTCAATTGTTCGCATTCAAAAATTTGTAAATGCGAAAGACATGGCATCGATCCTTCCTCAACCATCAACTCTTCTAAATTGGGCAGCATAACAAGATGCAACGACTGCAGCTGAGGAAACCCGTCGGCAGAGCATTCCATTTTCTTGCCTACGAAGGAATTATATCTCAATTCTAGAAAGCGAAGGTTTTCCAGTTTCTCCAGCAATGGAAGTGGGTCTTCGCCCAGAGAAGAATCGTGCAAGACGAGCTTTGATAGGTTACTCGGAAAGTCAGAAGGGTGTGGCAGCTTCTCTAACTTACCCATCAACTCGAACATGCGTGATATGAGTAGGCTTGGAAGAGGAATCGCTGCAGGGGAAGAGGAATCTGATATTGAATTTTTCTCAATAAGGTATAATTCAGACACCAACGGAGACTCGACACGATTGTCTAATGTTACCGCCTCCTCGTAGTATGCCATTGCATTTTTTATTATATCCAAGAAATTCTTGGAAAAGAAAGGATTGCGTCTGCCATTACCTCCAAGCCCAAACCCTTCATAGGTCGTGATAAGTTTCAGATGCCTCAACTGCTGCAGCATATGCTTGGCTGCACTTGGTATACGGAGACTACCTTCTTTACTTGTGTTCCACACATAGAGAGTCTGCAAGCTGTGGAGATTGGCCATCGATGATGGAAGGCTTTTCATGCATGCGTCTGAGCAGCGGATGTACCTCAGGTGGACCAGATTTCCTATTTCACCAGGCATAGCTCTGATCTTTACCTTCTCCAGATTCAGCACCCTCAGAAATTTTAAGCCTCCAAAAAGAAACTTCTCCTGCCTCCTTTCTAGCACTTGTCCCTCTCTTTTGTTGAACAAGAACACAGATCGGAGGTGTGGGGGTAAAGAATTCAAGTAAGCGTAATTGCTTGCATCCTGATGGCAAGACAATCGACGCCCTTTGGATGCAAGAGGATCATTCCATCGATCGACCACCAGAAATTTGTCTTCCTTAGCTTTCTGAATGCAGAGATTCCATAAGATACTGTAAATACGGCAACTCTCAATACGTCCGCTTGGACTTCTTTCCGTGATTTGGATCATATTCCGCTCAATCAGCCCCATTAGAATCTCTTGCCCTACTTCCTCCGATGTCTCACCCTGCACCGTCTGCAAAAACCCTTCCGCAGCCCATAGCTGAATTAATATATGAGCGGAGAACACATAGTCTTCTGGGAAAATGCCAAGGTAGAGGAAGCAGGGCTTCAGGCGGTAGGGCAGATCGTTATAGCTCTGCGATAATATCCCTACTATTGGAACCAGTCCTTCACTCAGTTGCCAGCGAATGCTTCGGAGCACGGCCTCCCACTCCCTTTCTTCTTTCCTTGACAGAAGCTTTCCCATGAGAACGATTGCCAGAGGCAGGCCTTGGCAGTTTTTTACAATTTCTTTTTTAATCGGCTCCAGATGAGGGGGACAGCCGATTTCCTGTCCTGGAAATGCTTTTTTGAAGAAGAGCTCCCAGCTCTCTTCCTCATTTAGAAGACGCAGTTCATGCGGCTTGCTTTGAGGATCTGCATACTGAGCCACTTCTTTGTTGCGCGTAGTGAGCATGAACCTACTTCCGTTGTTTTCATCGGGAAATGCATTCTGCAAAGCATCCCATGCTTCATAATTCCACATGTCATCCAACACTATCAAATATCTTCTGCCTCTGAGAGACCCAGATATTTCCCTCATCAGTTCTGTTTCGGTCATTCGATCCATATGGTCCACGGAGCTCACAGAGCACTGTTTTCCGATGGCCTGCAGTAGTTCTCTCGAAGAAAACTGCTGTGAAACAAAAACCCAGGCAAGAATATCGAAATTTCTCTTGACTCGCAGATCATTGAAGGCTTTCTGTGCAAGAGTAGTCTTGCCGAGGCCTCCCATTCCAACTATAGAGACAACACAACGCTTTTGCTCGCCGTTGGTCAAATGCTGTATTAACGACTCCAGTTCGTCATGGAAACCGACAAAATCGGGTTCCTGAGCATCGAGGGAGAAGCTATGGTCCATGAACGATGAATGATCATGAGAACTGCTTGTAGCTCTTGTGCTGCCGAGCTCGATGCCAAAATAAGTCCTTGTCCTCTCGTGCACTGCAAGCATCTTATCCCTTATTCGATCCATCTCCGTGCCCAGCTTATGGAAAGCATACAACCTGTTGAGGATGCTTGCACATCGTGGTAGCCGCCGTCGTCCTTGCCTTTGGGGTCCGACGTCGCAGGCAAAGGTGTCGATGGCGTCCTCGGTCTCGTACGCTATGCTTAGCACGCTGCGGGCCCAGTAGTTCTGGCGTTCATCGCCTAGTCTGGCGTCGGCATCCCTGAGGAAGGCCTCCATGTACATGAATTCGTCTTTCATCATTACCGCCTGACGACGCATTTCCGGCGTGAAGATGCCTGCATCATTGAGTGCTTCGCCCAGCTTTCCAATAACAGATTCAACAGCGGATGCAACGATGCTCATCTTCTCTCTGTTTCCCAAAATTAATGCTTAGAAAAGCCAAGCTTATGAGATGAGCTAGAGCTCGACCAAGCAATGTCTCTCTTTTGCAGATGGCTTGTTTGCTCGTTGCTGGTCTCGCTCGCTTTCGGTCTCTCTGGCTTAAAGAGGAGTAAAGTGCAAGACAGCCATGACAGATTCCTGAGGTGACCACTTCCAACTTGCATTAAATTAATCGGTGAGAAATGTCATCCAAAGGTTAAAGATAAAAAAAAAGAAAGAAAATTTAAAAACAAAAGGTCTTTAACCTGGCCACATGCGCGACCTGAGCACTTTCATATAAAAGACGGGCTCGGCAGGAGGAGCAAGTCATTTCGATTAGCTGTCCAAGCCATTTATTATTCTGTCATGGATTTGGGATTTCATTTCTCATAAGCAAGGCCCATGTTCAGTAATCAAAAACATCAACTCGGGAGACTATGGCAGTACTCCGAGGAAAGCCTTACTGGTGGTATGGACTAAAGATTTTTCGTATTTCATGACATGCGAATTTTATGTGAGTGCTTGCTGGGCAAACGCGGCGTCATGATGGGCAAGCACCCATATCCAAGTAGGGGCTGGCGACTCTGAATTACAACCCCCGTTTAAAACTAAAATTAGAGACGGTGCTGATTCATTGCCTCGGTTGTCGGCTTGCCAGGTCCTTGTGCGTGCTAGATGTTGGCATGCCAGGCGATGATGCATCGGCTACCCAACCCATGTGCATCGTTTGATAAAGAAATCAATCGGGCCCACCCCTGTGCATCGTCTGATAAAGGAATCAATTGGGCCCACCCATTAATGGGATCAAGCGGGTCCACCCATGTGCTGCTATTACGTGAAAGACTTCATTTGCGTCGAAATTTGGGTAGCCCACTGCATGATCACTCATGGGCCGAAGGAAACAGTGACCTATTTCAAGTGTGCTGAATTTCAGTTATCAAAATCTAAGTGGCCAGTGAATTAGAATCAAACAGCACAGACCTTGAAGTTATGAAGTAAGACTAATACATGGTACCGAGACCGTGACCGTAAGATGGGCTTGACATTGGGTGGTAGATTACAAAGTAATTTTAACGAATTTGAACGGTAACTTTGGGGTATTTCACTGGGAGCAGGTGGTCACCGTAGGAAACTTCTTTACATTCTTATAGCCCGCTGGACAGATCTAAGTTGGCATTTCTAGTGCTGCAGCAACAAGTAATGAACCGCTTATAATAATAGGCCCAGACGCTTTTCTTTGTGATTCGACTTAATTTGTGTTGGCACGCCCTTTTCCTAGGCCGTCAGAAGTTCAAAGATGCATAATTTCCGCATACACAGTAGCTGCAGTTTCCAAGTATCAAAGCGTAGCAGAATTACAAAACAAAGGACATAAGACGACTGTTGGCCTACTTTTTTAGTCCATGGCCTAATTTTCACCCCGTTTTACATGAATTTAAAATACAACTAAAACCAAACAGATAACTGAAATTGAATTTACAATTCATTTAGTACACGGATTCGAAATCAAACTTAAGCATTTATATGCGAAGGACCCTGACTATTCTTGTATGTGAATGGAAACAATGCGGCCAATCCTATGCCAATCCTCACGCTCGCGTGTGCGAATTCTATCGTGAAATTTCCATCCCATGTTGCACAACTCTATGGTCTTGAGGGTAGTCGTGTGTTGCAGTCCTCTTGGAATCATCTTCAGTTGTTTGCATTGAGAAATCCGTAAATGCGAAAGTCGTGGCATTGATCCTTCCTCCACTTTCCACTCCTTTAGATTAAGTAAGGTGTCAATATGCAAGGTTTGGAGTTGAGGAAACTCTCCTGCAGAGCAGACCATTTCGCTTCCTATGTATGACAATTTCCCCAGTTTAAGAAAGCGAAGGTTTTCAAGTTTCTTCAAGGTTTGAAGTGGGTCTTGCCTCAACTGTGAGAATGTCAAGGAAAGCTTGATGAGACATGGTGGGAAGTAAGAGGACCTTGGTAGGCTCTCCAACGTACCCAACAAACGCAACTTGCACAATCTATCAAGCTGGTCAAGAGGCTCCAAACTCAAACTTTCTCTGGTGTCTCTAGGGTTCTCTGAGGACACAAACAAAGACTCAAGGGATTTCAATCCGACAATCAATTTCCACCCTCCTTCTCCAGCATTTTGTCTTCTACCTGAGTGTAAACGTATTCCCAACTTCCTAAGATTTGTCATTTCCCTCAAGGAATCACTATGCAACCATTCCCCAGCCCATACATTTGCTAAACTGCAAAGGTTGCGACTCACTTGGTGAAGCAGGGGCTGGCCTTTTATCACACCCCAAGAGCGTCCCCTGATCCGTAGGTGTCTCAACTGTTTCATCCTTTTGATGGTGCTGGGTATTTCCACCTCATCATCGGATTCTACTACAAGGGTTTGCAGATTTATAAGGTTCCCTATGCTTGATGGGAGGCTTCTTAATTTGGTGACTGTACACCCAAGATATCTAAGGTGGATTAGTTCACCTATTTCAGTTGCTAAATTTTCCATACGCATGTTATTTAAATCTAAGACCCTAAGCAATTTAAAACCCCCCAAAATAATCTTCTCTTCGCTCCTGTCAAGCCACTTCTCGCTTTTGTGGCAGTAGATCAGAATGGAACGGAGGTTTGGAGTGAAATCATCAAAGGAATTGTACCTTCCACTTCGATGAATTGCAAGGCGTCGGGATCTGCATGGTGCAAATGAAGATGAAATTGAACTCATGTCCTCGCGTTCCACTTCAAGAAACCTTTCCTTCCTGGCTTCAGATATAAGGAGATCCCGCAGAAGATCGTGGATGCGGCAACTCTTAATAGCCCCGGTTGAACTTCGTCCTGAAACTTGAACCAAGCTTCGACGAATCAGCTCCTTGAGATTGTCTTCTCCAACCTCCTCCAACGTCTCCTCCCCTCGTTGCTCAAGGAACCCTTCCGCTGCCCACAATTTAACCAGTTTTTCAGCTCGGAAATCGTAATCCTCTGGAAAGATTCCCAAGTAGAGAAGGCATGGTTTCAAGTAATAGGGCAGATCTTTATAGCTCAAAGATAGTATCTCAGACATTTTAACTTCTTCACCCAATTGCCAGCGGATGCTCTTGCTAACATTCTTCCATTCACCTGGCTCTTTTCTTGCTAAGAGCCCTCCAATGACAACAATTGCGAGAGGCAAGCCAGCGCATTTTTTCACCATCTCCTTTCCCAGATCAACCAATTGCGGATTAGAACTCGCATCTTTACCCAGAAATGCTTTCTTCTGAAATAATTCCCAACTTTCAGCGTCAGTTAAGCGACTCAATTCATATGGTGGGCTACGTGGGTCCGCGTTTGAAGCTACGTCCTTTTTACGCGTGGTGAGCAGGACCCTGCTTCCATTACCCGAATCTGGCAGTGCATTCTTCAGTGCCTCCCAAGCATCGACTTTCCACATATCATCCAACACGATTAGATACTTCTTCTGTGCCAAGTGCTGGGAAATCTTGGTACTTAGTTCCGACGGGGTCATTATTTCCACCTCCCTCTGCTCTTTTTCAGTGAGCACCATGCAGCTTCTGATGACAGTCTGCAACAGCTTTGTCACCGCGTATACCTGTGATATAGAAATCCAAACAAAGTAATGGAAATGCCTCTTGACATCATTACCCTCGTAAATTTGTCTAGCAAGGGTAGTTTTGCCTAGGCCTCCCATTCCAACTATGCCGATGACACAGCGCCGTGGCTCCCCATCCGTGAGTCGTCGGGTCAATGCCACCATGGCATTCCCAAAGCCGACGAAATCGGCTTCCTGATGAGTATTGGGAGGAAAGAGCCTTTGATCCGAGCTCGAACTACCGGCTGCTTCACTATGGCCTGCAGGTTCAGTGCCGTGAGTTGCCCTTTGATCCCTTTGATCCCCGAGCGGGGTCTGACTAGTTGAGCCTGTTGTTGAT